>CM068367.1:60213284-60338284 GCA_034769895.1 Magicicada septendecula | reverse complement strand
ATTAATCAAATGACGCAGTGAATATGAAGTACAGTAATATGTTGGATCAGTGTAATATGACATAAAATAACAGCAACATAAAATAAAAATTAAAAAATAATTCTTGAAATCAAAGAACTTTTATTTTAATATTCATTAATAACACTAATAATTGTATGTAATTGTGTGTTCTTAATACAGATTTGTTTGCAGTACACACAAAATTGTTGTTCTTAAATTAATAAAACACAGGCCCAACCATACGTGTGGAGTGTTGCCCTATACGGGAGTGAATCTTGGACAATTGGAGAAAGTGACAAGAAAAGACTCCAAGCATTTGAGACATGGTGGTACAGAAGAACATTCACGACAAGCTGGAGGGAGAAGATAACGAATGAGGAAGTTTTTAGAAGAGCTCAGGAGGAGAAGAGCTTTCTGCGAAATTTAAAAGGCAGAAGAGGAATATACTATAGGGCATATACTACGACACAATGGGCTGGTTAAGAGAATAATAGAGAGAACAATCGAAGGGAAGAATCCTAGAGGTCGACCCCGTTTAGACTACATGAAACAGCTTATGGTCGATATGAACTGCACATCATATTGTGAGTTGAAAAGAAAAGCAGAGAAGCATGAAGAAACCAACCTATGAGCTGCTAACCTAGAAGAGAGAGGCCCAACCATATTATTCATACGTATTAATACTTATTTTATGTGTATCAATTGTTTCTGTATTGCACGTATACAAGTCCTTGTGATGAAAATAAAGTTTGTTTAAAGCGTCGACACAATGTCTGAAAATCTTGTGTAGCCAATAATAGAATCTCACGAATCTTTCAAATAAGACTTTTGCAAGTAAAATTTGTTGTATTTTCACATGACACTTACGTTTCATAGAAATCATTCTCTATCTTCAGAGGTTTTTATATGAATTAATGTATAATCGATTTGTTTCAATTACAATAAAAATTAAAGAATAGTCGATTTTATTTCGATTTAAACTTTTGATTGTTGTGATGTTTATTTACGTAGTCAGCTGTTTATTAAATATTTAATGTTTTATTTTCATTATTTTAATAAATATATAATTTTAAATAAATCATTTTGTTTTGTTTTTATTAGAATTTGTTCTTTAATTAGTATATTATTATTATTGTGTTTGTAACTATTTATATTTTTCCAGATATTCATTTTGTTACCTTTTTGTACTTTTTAATTAATTTGAGTTAATTTATCAAAAAATATATTTTTGTCAAATAACTTATGACCTACCTGTATTATAAATAAAATAAAAATATATACATTTAACTAAAACACACACACACACTCAAATAAATAGACAAATGTAAATTATAGTATTCGCTTCGTCACTAATGCATATAATGGAATGAATCTCAAAAACACGTTAAGAGACGAAAGCAATGCCGTAAGGATAATTATACTAAACACGGACGTTAAGTAAAAACAATGGGTGCATTATACTTTATAGCTCTTCCGTGGCTCCTCGATACAAAAAACGCAGCAGGACGGACGTTGCTGATGTGGTCTGACGATGGTGCACGGTTGAATGACCACGTAGTCGACGACCGACTCTGCTACCGCTGCCGCTGCTACATATTTTTAATATAAAACACTTTTAAGGAAGTCGTCTTTTTGTTTTCCAGTCAGCGGAGGTATTACACGGATGGAGCGGTCAATCATACGAATGATGCTGCTGCACTGCAGTTGGCAGAATTGTTGCATCCGCTGCCTTACGTATCACGTAAATTGATTACAGCCAGTCTAAACGTAGGTATCGATTTATCAGTCCCATGACCCACGTTTTTGGAGTTGTAAAATACGAAAGTTGTCCACAGCCTTGCATATCATGTAATTTTGCTACAACGAATCTAGGAATTATTATTGATTTATTAGTCCGTGTTCTTCAGTTTTCTCGCGCTTTGGAATATAATTATGTTACACGCTGCCTTATGTATCAGATAAATATGTTTTTATTGATTTATCACTCCCATGACCGAAGATTTTGGAACTGTGGGCTGTGATTATTATGTTACCCATTGCTTCATGAATAACGTAAATTTACTACAGCGAATTTAGGTGTTACTGATTTATGAGTATCATGATCTCAATTTTTCGGGATTACGTGTACATTTCACGCTCACTTTCGTATTACGTAAATTTAGTACAGCGAATCTAAGTGTTGTTAATGACTTACTGATAAGTCCCATGACCGTAATTTTTGATTTATGAAAAGTTACACGATATCATTCTATCTAGTTACTAAACTGCTGAGAGTAGCTGATACAAACCAAGCTCAGGCATCATCGTATCATCAAACAATTCCTCTTACCATTGACACATGCAGCTCCTTGCACTTAGGGCAAAAAAGGGCTGATGTCCTGACAGACTAAAAACCAAATCCACACTAAACCTTTCTCAGCTCCGAAATCTAACATCAACTGTGGTCACCCCAAAATGTGACATTATGGATTATCACTGAGTAGCTACTTTTTTACTTCCATGTTCCGTAAGGAAATGGAAGTATGGTGATCGAGAAAAAAATCGTGTTCGAGTTAACGGCAGATACTGATTGTACTACCCTCAAAACATGAAGTCATTTTCCGAAAAGTGTCTGTGTGTAGACTTTTCTATGGCAAACGATAACTGCCGCAAAATCAAACTGAATCAAATAATTGTTTGCATATGTGCCCGAGTTGTAGAGGACTCAAGACTTATTGATATTGGTGAAGATCGGTTAAGGGGACGGGGTAGTTTACCTACAACGTTTTAAGTTTTAACAAGAGTAAAGTACTTAATGTTGATAAACAAAGTATCCTGAAAAGAAGGTCATAATAATCCACTGTAGAAACGTAGATGAAATATCTACAAATGAAAAGGGTAGTTGAAGGGGAGGGGGTAATTTTTTGTATACAGTATTATAAATTTATTCGCCCGAAAACTTAAAAAAATTTTTATAAAATATTAACAACTGATATCGTTCCATGTAAACAAAATATCGTAACCACGGGATACGTAAACAGAATAATTTTTCGTTTTCAGAAATTCACAGATTACAAACGCTGGGCGGTATTCGCTTTCTTTCGCGTTGTTTAAATAAAAGATAATTTAATCATATTAATTATTTATTTTTAAAATATTAACAACTATGTACAATTCGTATTTTGATTATCTTTCTCAGGGTTTTTACCAAAACCATCTTGATATATTTAGTTTCGTTCTGACTGTACATATTAAAAATAATTAATTAGAACATGGAAGTCATGTATGGTTCTCCCATACCGATTTTTGTTGCCGCGTCACGTCTACTTAATGGCGAATCGAACGTATATCATTATTGACATAGGAACAAATATCGGTATGGAGAACCATACATGACTTCCATGTTCTAAGATTTATATTTAAAATCATTTTCGAAATGAAATATTTCCATAGAAATTACTTCTTTCTTCAGCCTTAACCACAGTACTGTGGTCACTAACGTATACCACCTCACGTTAGCGCACTCGATTTTCACTGATGATGGTGGTCGATGGCACTGCCGAAACGTCTGGTTTTGCAGAAAACATTGGATCACGGGCAAACAGCCCGGGAAGGAATTTAAACAACAAACTACTTCTTTGTTGTCGATAACGTAGTACACATATAAAAATTATCCCATCCCCTTCATCTATGATTTTCATCAATAGAAAATTACCCTCTCCCCCTTCAACTACCCTTTTAATTTATAGATATTTCATCTACCTTTTTACAGTGGATTATTATGACCTTCTTTTCAGGATACTTTATTTATCAAAATTAAGTACTTTACTATTGTTAAAACATAAAACGCTGCAGGTAAACTATCCCTTCCCCTTAACCGATCTTCACCAAAATCAATAGGCCTTGACTCCTCTACAACTCGGGCACGTATGCAAAAAATATTTGAATCTGTTTGAATTTGCGGCAGTTACCGTTCGCTATAGAAAAAATTCCACCCACACACACACACACGCGCGCGCGCGCGCGCGCGCGCTCCGTTCCCTTATGAAACATGGAAGTAAAAATGACTAAGAATTTTTTGCTGTCCACGTACATCGGTTGATCGCTTATTGTGAAAACATCAATCGTCAACATGTTAATAAAAACATTGTTTTATTTAGTCAAAATATATTTTACCTGCTTGTAAAAAGCGAGACCTCAATTAGTGAGCAACCGTATCTTTTACTGGTGTCATGTTTTAATGATCTGACAACACTCACTAGTTTTAATTAAAAATTGTTAACACCGGTTATTTTATTTTTTTTAACCAGATACCAGAGGGCGTCCCGTTAACTACGATTAATGCGACGTACCTATTAGTGTATCTGGTGTCTGGGATGGGTGTCCGGTGTCTGGGAAAATTAAAATATCGGCGGCTATAGTTGTTTCTTAAATTACAATAAAGCTTTTGTTGTGTGAGATGATAGGAAATGTGGACGGTCCTTGAAGAAACGGGAATACCGCAACACCTATTAAAAATTAACTAAAAATTTGTGTATATCAACAAACAATCTAAAGTCGGTGTTAACACGGTGCTTCTAGAACCTTTAATTCTTGAAAAGGGAGTATAAATGTCAAGGATTTGTTCTCAGTACTGTACCATTTAATATCTACAGTGAATCAATGAGATGATTTTGATGATGATGAAATATGAGACGAATACAAATTTCATTTTTGGTACGGTCTCCAAGTTGCGTAATTTAATAAATTATATAGATTGGTAATTACCTTTATCTAATTCCTTCCTTGCAACTTAATTATTTGAGCAAATAATTAATTTGCAAGGAAGTAATTAGATAAAGAATACAAATTACTGTTCATATACACAGGGGGGAACCTAGGATTTCATTTCTGGGGGGGGGGGAGGTTCAACAACATATCGTTTTCGTAGAGAAATGTTTTTCTCGTGTTATAATGGATATCGTACCAACAAATTAAAACTAATGGGAAAATAATAGCTGTAATCCACTAATTTCATTAAAATCAATTAAAAACGTACATTATATAGGCTTATAGTTTGTCTTTGAAGCTTAATAATACCTTTCTGTGGAATACAAATACTTTAAAGAGAACGTTAAAATTAAGATAGTGATGGTTAACAGCATGTATATAAATGCTGTGGATATTAATCTATATAACAGGGCTGTAGATATACGTTTTATAGCATGTAGAATAATGTTGAATTACACACAGACACATTTCCTTACGGAACACGGAAGTGATAATTGTTTTGTAACGATAGTAAAATGTTATTGTGTTAAATGTTTTGTTGTCTATTGTTTCAATTTTTTTACAATGAATAACATTTTTGGGTTATTGGATGGCGAATACGTTGTTGGAAATTATGAGCTCGTTTGTAACACTCTGGGCGGGGCTTACTGTAGTAGGGATGGGTCATGACTTTGTGCTCTGCCTTTGACGTATGGTCGAAACGTTTGATTTAAATGAGAATAAAACGACGTTTGTTGAACCGAAGTTGTTACGTGTAACCAAAGTTAATAATATATAAAGGATAGTCTCAACCGTTCTAAATAAATACAGGTGTAAGACAGGGCGATGTTTTATCCAAATTCTTTTCAACTGTGTCCTGGAGAAAGTAGTGAGAATTTGGATTGAAAAATTAAAGGAATGCAAAATATCACCAATCATGTGGGGAAGAAGGAACAAACGTATTGAAATAAACTGTATGGCATTCGCAGATGACTTTGCTATACTTTCTGAACATCTGACATCTGCAGTAACAAAAGTTAATTTTTTAGAGGACACAGCCAGTAGAACAGGCTTAATAATTTCTGCAGAAAAAACAAATTTCTCACGAACATTAAAAATGCGTCAAAATTCCTGCTAACAGAAATTGGTCGAATAGAGAGGGTTAGAAAATTTAAGTATTTAACCATTTAAGGGAAAATAATTCAAGAGAATGGTTTGGAAAAATCTGCTGTAGAAGAAAGGATTCATAAAATGGAAAGAGCGTATGGTACAACTAAAGGTATTTACAATAAAAAGTGCATATCTAAAAATGCGAAAATAAGGCATTACAGTACAGTAGTGAGACCAGAATGCCTATATGCAAGTGAATGTCTAGCACTGAATTATAATTTAAACAAACTAGAAATATTGGAAAGATGAATTATTAGGAAACTATTAGGATCACGAAAAACTTCAGAAGGTTGGAAATTAAGAAGTAATGATGAAATATATCAAAGTATAGAAAATATAACAGAAACAATGTGAAAAAGAAGACTATTATTTTTTGGACATTTATAGAGAATGGACGACAATAGGTTAACAAAATGGATCTTCAAATATCTGTGGGGAAGAAGTCAACATGAAGTTGGATTAAAGAAGTCCAAAACGATTTAAAAAAAAAAAACAATATAAACGCAGAAGAAGCAATTGAAAGAGACGTTTTTCGGGCAAAAGTATTAAAAATGGAAGGAGTCCAGGGTAGGAGACAGAAAAACACAGGATCAAAGTGGACTGAAGACAGGAAGAAGAAACACAGTGAAAGGATGAAGAATATTGGAGAAAAAGAAAAGAACAAGGAATAAAGAATTGAAATTGGCATGTGGTCCGGCCGATTCATAAAAAAAAAAAAAAAAAAAAAGGATAATAAGATTACTCTAGAAGAGTTACATAACCTGATATATGGAATTACCATAATCAAAAATATAGGACGGCTTAGATGGGCAAGCCGTGTTGTCAGAATGGATCCCCAGGACTCTGTAAAATACTTCTACCTGTACGACCCCCAGATGCCAAAAGGAAAGTGAAAAGACCAAAACTGAGTGCAGCAGCAGGATGCAGAAAGGGCAGGAATATGCAATTGGAGGACGGTTGCGTCGGACAGAGACCGTTGCCGAGGTGTCCTTGAGCAGGCCAAGACCCGCCCAGGGTAGTAGCGCCCCTACTGATAACCCCCCTAGTGATAACTTTTTGGGTAATCGAAAAGCTGAAAATTACGTACGATGTAGCTGTTAACGAACTTATTACAACATATCGAGAATTAGGTACAAATACTATCATGTGTTAAGCTTTGCACCCCGACAAGGAATGCGGTGACGTTTGCCATTCTACTGCACGTATCACTGTACTGCTACACATTGTCCATATGTACTATCATGTGTTAAGCTTTGCACCCCAATAAGGAATGCGGTGACGTTTGCCATTCTACTGCACGTATCACTGTACTGCTACACATTGTCTATATGTACTATCATGTGTTAAGCTTTGCACCCCGACAAGGAATGCGGTGACGTTTGCCATTCTACTGCACGTATCACTGTACTGCTACACATTGTCTATATGTACTATCATGTGTTAAGCTTTGCACCCCAACAAGGAATGCGGTGACGTTTGCCATTCTACTGCACGTATCACTGTACTGCTACACATTGTCTATATGTACTATCATGTGTTAAGCTTTGCACCCCAACAAGGAATGCGGTGACGTTTGCCATTCTACTGCACGTATCACTGTACTGCTACACATTGTCTATATGTACTATCATGTGTTAAGCTTTGCACCCCAACAAGGAATGCGGTGACGTTTGCCATTCTACTGCACGTATCACTGTAGTGCTACACATTGTCTATATGTACTATCATGTGTTAAGCTTTGCACCCCAACAAGGAATGCGGTGACGTTTGCCATTCTACTGCACGTATCACTGTACTGCTACACATTGTCTATATGTACTATCATGTGTTAAGCTTTGCACCCCAACAAGGAATGCGGTGACGTTTGCCATTCTACTGCACGTATCACTGTACTGCTACACATTGTCTATATGTACTATCATGTGTTAAGCTTTGCACCCCAACAAGGAATGCGGTGACGTTTGCCATTCTGCTGCACGTATCACTGTACTGCTACACATTTAAAATACGTTTAACACCGTCTCTCACATGGTGCTTGATGGTGCCTTGTCAGTTTAGGTACAAAGGTAGGGAGCATTGTCCATTATAACTATTGATTTTGCTGGTAAATTTGGTAAAAGCTTTTCATTAATCCATTTTTCAAAATTAACACTATTCATTTGTCCGTGATAGTCCCCACTAGACGAACCGGCCTTGAATACAAGTTTCGCGTTAGGTATAAATCCATTTCTGCTCCTTGCATGCAATATTATTACTCTCTTCGTGCCACTCTAATTAATGTGAATATTGCATTCGTCACTTCACCGTCCTCTCTGATGCGTTAAGTTACTGTCTACCCATGTTTCATCTATGAACACTATCTCTCTATTCTCTTTTCGATAAAGTTTAAGCTGTGTAAGATAACGATGTCGCCACATCACCATTTGCGGTCTTTCAATTAGTAGACTTCTTTTATTATTAAATCTTTTCCACTTAAACCCTATTTCCTTAATTATTTTTCGTAAAGAACTGTTACCCCATGGAAAATATATTTTTTCTTTCACCACGGGTAGAAGTTTTGCCACTGTCGGCACTTTTTTCTGCACTGTGTAAAAATCATTAATTAATAATTCTTCTGATTACACCTGCCAAACTCGTTCACGCTTACCACGGTGTGATTCGGTCTAGATTTTATCCGTTTCCCTGGGGTACTTAAACGCTGATCCGGGCAATTTTCTAGACGCGTATTATGTTCTTTCCGGATTTTTTAAATTGTAAATTCTGAAACGCCAGTGTAATATGCTGCTCTTGCTGTAGCGTTTTTAACCGTGAAGGAATATGCCCCTTTCCTTGATTCTTCATCACACTTTTCAATAACAGACGATATAATTTCACGTCCTTCCGAATGAATTGTTTTGTTACTTTTTTGCGAAGAAATTTTAATATCATTTTTTAATGGAACTACTCATAAAATATAATTATTAATGTCAAATTCACTGCTTAGTAATTGACAACGAACGATAAGATAATTATATAACGGTAGGCTAATAGTTAATTTGTACCGAATAAGAAAACACAAACAAAATATTCAATAAATTACACTGACATAGCGTATAATGTACGAACGCTCAATCAAATACGCACACAAAATCACAACTGAATACGTCTTCTGAACAACTGCATACAGAACAAATACTTACTGAACAATGTTTACAGAACCAGTAATACCCCACCACCAACACAAGCACGCGTTATCATTCAGTAGACCCCCCCCCCGCTCTTCAGGCGTCTCGATAGCACAGCTTCTGCTCATGCAGTACGTCGCTTAGAATACTCTTTTTCTTGATTCAAATCGTGAGTTCTTTCCGAGCAATTGTGGTACAGTGACTGATGAGCAGTAGCGTGGCGTCCATGTAACCGCTATTACCGGCAGCAACAGTACAGAAAATGAAAGAAAATTAATGATATAGACTCATTAATTAATTAAATTAACGAAAGTATTAAATGCTTTACTTATTGAATAATTTCAAATGCAAATGACATTAGTAGGGAAACTTGAAAAAAGCACAGCGTAGTTTTTGAATTGCTGGACACTTGGACCGTCATTTTAATGTTGTGTTGCCTGCCCAGACATTGGCTACGTTTTACTGCATAATATGGTCGTTGACCTCGTAGTAGTTGTTACTGCGATGACAAGGGGGAGGGGGGACACTGATCGTCTAAGTGTTGCCGCTATATAAACCGGCAAAACGTTCAGTTAGCAGTTTGTTCATTTTCGAAACTCAAGTGTACCAGTTACTGCGTACCAATTTCTATTTTTTGTTCTTTTATTTGTGTGTTTCTCTGATTTTCTTGATTATTTTTTAATTATATTATTTTTATCCTAATTTATTCTGTGTAAGTATAATAGAGTCGGATTCCGTTGAACCGGGAGTCTCTTCTTCTGCCAGCGAAAAATAGAAAATACACTAAAAAAAATATTTTGTCTCTAAATGACATACTAAAAGGAATATTTGACACTACGAATTAATTTGTACGCTAAGTAAATAAGACCTAAAAATACCTAACTAAACCGGCACGCAACGCCACTGCTGATGAGTATGGAGCTTGGAGCGAGTGGAACACATCTATGGTTGCTAACCGTTGTTGGGATGGCACAAGAGATGTCCCAGACATAGACTAAAAATAAAATTAAAAATACTGAAATGCTAAAACAGTAGGTAAGAATTTCATCGTATGTATATGGAGACTAACGGTAGGAGTAAACTTATACATAACTTGCTTTCCATTGCTAATAACAGTGTTTTAATATAATATTCTGGTTTCTCGACACATTTAAGCTGTTTTTTGTTCATCTGTTTTTAAGCTTCATCAGATTTACACACAATAAAATATGAAAATTTCACTAGCAAAAGAAAGGTAATGGCATTTCGAGGCAAGGAACCAATGAGAACAAAAATAAGAATTAATAGCGTTAGGAAAATGATATTAGCTATGATAAGAATTATGATATTGCAGTTAAGTTAGGTAAGTTCCAGACGATCTGTGGGACAGTCAATCGTATTTTTAGAAACATGGTACGTCGAGATATTAAAGTTTTACAAAGTTAGGGCAGTCCCTGTACTGTCCTATGTGTGTGCATTATAGAAGACAACCAAGAAACAAGAAAGTAAAATGCAGGCCTCGGAAATGGCGTTCTTAAGAGGAGTTAAAATGTGTTCTAAACTTAATCGTATAAAGAATGAGGCCATAAGAGAAAAATTACAAGTTTTAACTTGAATGGAAGACTAAAAGTTTATAAACAAGGGTGGAAAAGGCACTTAGAAAGACAGTCAGATTCAAGACTGGCCAAACAAGTCTGGAAGTATAAAGCTGTAAGACACGGGTATGTAGGGTAGGCCCAGGAAGAGATGTCCGGAGGATCTTTGAAGGCGGAACAGGCAGCACTTTGCCTATGCCACGATGTGAAGAAGATGACGATGATGATGATGATGATTTTTGGTCGGAATTTATTTTGGTAAAGGAAAAAACCTTTATTTTTTTGTTGGCCAGTGGAATTTGCAAATATCCCTTGTTCTTCTAAAGGCTTTATTAATGCTTTGCTGTCATAAAACGCTTTCTCGCAATCTACAAACGCTGTGCAAAACGGTTGTGTGTGTGTGTGTGTGTGGGACAGGGAACCTACAGTATATACAAAGTGTGGGAACGTGTACTTCTGTTTCACCGCTAGGAGTGTTATAACACACACACACCCGAGTTGAATTATTGCAACACCTGCTTTGGCGTGAAACTCAATTAGTTCAAATTTCTCATCCTTTCCAGTTCTCTTTTATCAGTCCTTTCTCATGGTTTGTCTTCAGTAAACACGCGCGCCCCGCATGCCATCGAACGATTGCATGAACACACCGACGCTTAACACTAATAAAATCGTAACTAATCACCCTTCCCGGACAACGAGATCATACACCGCCTGGTGTGAAGGTGGTGAGCCTGTTTTAAATGCATGTAGGCCTACTACCCTGTACTGTGTTGCTTAATTATAAACGATAATACATGAAGGTGAATATAATGGATAATGTGACATAAACCTAATTAGAAAAATTTATTTAAATCTGTAGATACACAAGTGTACAATACTAGTGTTGCATGTAGGCAGGTATAGGTGTTATGAATTATGATTTTTGAACGAGCGAGACGAGTTCTCATTTTTTACTTGACCGTTTGGAATTTTATTGTCTGTCTGTCTGGGGGAATGTCTCACGATAACTTTTGAACTCATCAACCGATTTGCCTAAAACTTGGCATGCTTGTCCGTACATTTACTCTTCAGAATCGTATTGTTTTCATATTATTCCCCTTAAAAAACAGGGGACAGGGGGCAAAAACGTAAAGGGTCAACATTTTTTTTTAACTCGAAAGTCCGTGTGCGGTATCAAATTAAAGGAAATTTTAACCAAAATATGAATTTCTTTTAACAATTTTTTTTAAATAGACGCCGAGGGGCAAAAGTGGGCGAAATTTTGATAAAACGTCGCAAATATTCATATACCGTATCATATTAGAGGGAATTTTAATTAAAATCTGAATGTAGTGTTAAGTTTAAAAAATTTTTGGACGCTATGGCCCAAAATTTTTAAAGTTTAACCTTCTTCTTCTACACTTCAGGGATTAGGGAATATGCCTGTTCCGACTTCACATTATCAGATCCATTTCTTTCTTGGTCTTCCTACATCCCTTCTTCCAGAAGGCTTCTAATTGTTTACAATTATTGGTATTCTATTTTCATCCATGCGACTTAAATGTCTCCATTCCCCTGTATCCTTCAATTTTCTTATTTAGATTTTATACATATACATATATAATATTTAAAATTTTGTATTTACTTTACCTCAAGATGTTATTTTTCCCTTATTTGGAACATGTTTCTAGAGCTATTGTGCTCTCATCCTCAGCCTTCGCGATTCTGCGTCTAGTGAAGTACCTGTGTGTTGGTTTGTCGCCATTGTGGTCTCCTGTTGGTCTCTGGTACCTCAAAGTGGTATTTGTGTGTGTGTGTGTGTGTGTGTGTGTGTGTGTGTGCGTGTGTGTGTGGAATTTTAATAATTATTCTGATAAATCAAAAATTATACAATAATAAGTGTACTTTGTTCAAAATAGTGAGTTCTGTAGCTCAAGGAGCTTACTAGTATTTTACACTTTCTTTTTATTCTGAACTTCTGCTGTTGCTAATGTTGCTGTTCTCGCTGTGCTACGGCGTTCCCAGCTTTCGTTCTGCTTCTTCGTGTTCTTCTTCCAATTTTTGGTTCGCAACTCCGCGACCACTTATTATATTTATACGGCGATATGCTCCTGCCCCTACCTAACTTATTTTCTTCCAAAAAGTGTTTATTAATTCGAACGGTATTCACAGCGTATTAAAAATAAGCAATTATATATGATGCTATTGTAACACTGTATATATAAACTTATCGATAAGTTGAAATTATCGATCTTTACATTATACTCTACGTATTAGAAAGAAAAAAGGAGTGGAATGTGTTAGAGAAAAGAGTGAGAGAAACAAGGAATGAGAAAGAGGGGAGAGGACAAGAGGAGAAACGAAGAAGACAGCAGGAGCAGTGGGAGGAAATAGGAAAGGAAGAAGAATGGAATGTGGAAAAGATGAAGAAGAGGAGGAGGAGGATGTAAGGAAGGTAGGAGAAGGAGGAATGAGGAACTGAAAACGAGGAGTGAAATCAGATAAAAAGAAGGAGAGGGTAGGTGAGGAAGGAAGGAAGAGAAGATTAATGAGGTACTGAAGAGGAGGTGGAGGAGCTGGTGGGAGAGGAGGTAGGAGATAAGGAAGAGGAGAAACACGGAAGACAGGAGGAGGAGGAGGAGGAGGAGGAGGAGAAGGAGGAAATTAGAAGAATAATAGAAATTGATGAAGTAAAAAAGAGGAGGAGAGGAGGAAACGAAGAGGAGAGGAATGAGGTGTGTGGTAGGTAGGTAGACAAGAGAGGATGACATGACATGCCGGAGAACGTGGTGGTGTAGAAAGACGAACGAGAGATAGATACGATGACGATATGAAGAATCAGAAAACCAAAAGGCATGGGAGTTTACACATCTTGAACAATACGCCTAGTCTCATAAGTTGTTATAAACAACTTTACCTCTATAGAGAATGTTCATTTTGTTAGAGTCGTAGAGTCGTTTCGTTTCGCGGTCATAATACTAAAAAAAAACATCGTTGAAGATACGGACAAATTTAAAAATAACAGTTTTCAAAACTATAGGGCTACCTTAACTAACTAAACTTTATAGGGTATATTATTATTTCAAATTACTGCGTCGTGCAAAACCAACACAACAGAGACGTACATTATCAAGTTAGCGTTGAGTGGTTGGTCCGGTAATCGAGTTAGAAGTATTAGGACCGTAGACCAAAATGATGTTACAAAAATACGTAGGGGGGAAATTGTGCAGAACTGACGAAATCGGTTTTACAAAACTCTGAATTTAATAGCTGTATGTACATATGAAGCTAGCAACAAGTGGACTTTAAAATATTATCCGATATTTTTTTCTTTTTAAGTATTCGCTTCCCTTGTGCCATGTTGTCTGGTCATGAGATTCATTTTCTTGAAGTTTTAAGTGAGCCGTTGTTTTTTGGATATTAGCGTTCCAGACTCTTCTCGAATGTCGTTTGCTGTTCCTTTGTTCGATTGCCTATTTTTAGACATTATTTACTATTTCCGATCCGCAATTTGTAGTCCATACAAATTGTTTTTGGAGTATGGAATCTACAAATCTTGTGCACGAGTCCTCTAACGTCCTGCTTTGTTCTCGAAATTCCAGCCGATCTCATCGGATGGTTCGTCTACATTGCCTTAAAACGGTCTTTTCTCCTTCTATAAGTCGGTACTGAATCTTTTTTCGGTTACTTACTAGATTTTTACCAGCAAAGGATTTTCAGTATCTTATTGAATTTTGTTCCTCTGACAGGTCTTTGGTCTCACCCCCTTCAGCTGGAACCGATCATCTAATTCTTTCATTATTCTGTTCGGTATTATTTTTTAACCTAAACTGGACATAGTTTAGACTAAGAAAATAGAATGTTTTCCTGTGGGACAGGAACAGGCGATTCGCGTACTTAGTGATGGAAGAAGAAAAAGAAGAAGAAGGAGGGGGATGAGAAGGAGGAGGAGGAGAAGACGGTGGTGGTGGAGGAGGATGAGAAGGAGGAGGAGGTGGAGGAGAAAAGGGAGGAGCAGAAGAAGAAGAAGATATCGACCGTATCACCGAAATGAAAAAGGAAACTCATAGCGCAACCGATTAGGGAGCTCCGTCATTCAATAATCAAATAAAAAAAGGAGTGAAATTGATAGAGGTAACATGACTATCATGTTTACCTGTGACACAAGCGGTAAACGAATCATACACAACACAGCTGGGCTAAAGAATTTCATCAGCTGACTAATGTTGCCGCATCAGCTGATTTGTGATATCCGCCGCGCGTGAAAAAAATGTTGTTCATATACCACTGATTTTTTTTGTTATTATTTTCATATTTAAAGCGGACATTACTGCAGACAATGAGGAATGTTACAGAGCGATATGACGCGCATTGACACGCACGGGCGCTCACGACACGCATCGAACACAACTAATATGACTAACTCACGCATACATGAAGTCGTGTGTGAAAGTTATTGTACGAGGAATTTTTCAGCGCTACCAAATTCATGATAGACAAATAAATATAAACAAAATGAAAAGACCATCAGTAAGGGAATCATGTATTCTCTTTACGTATTTGCTTAATATGTACAGTGAGGAGGCAACTGAAATTTTCAGAAGAAATGGTTAATGATGACGATGATGATGAATAAAAATATATTTACTTCAAAAGAGTCCTATAGCTCGTGGAGATTACTGGTTCATGTTTAGATTAAACTATGTGAAAATAAAATAAAATGTTTTCCTTTTGGACCGGAACAGGCGATTAGCTTATTCTGTGAAGAAGAAGAAGAAGAAGAAGAAGAAGAAGAAGAAGAAGAAGAAGAAGAAGAAGAAGAAGAAGAAGAAGAAGAAGAAGAAGAAGATATCGCCCGTATCACCGATTACTCACATCAAGGTTGGAAGTGGCCCAATAGGCATTAGATTTGCAGATTGTGAAATATTTAAGAATGGTAGTGAAGCCGTTCAATTACGTATGGAAGTGAATCGTGGGTGCTGTCCGATAGAAGTAAAGTAAGGATTCAAACAAGATAAATGAGGTTTTTAAGGAAATAGAGGGAAGGACAAAAACAGGTAGAGTAAGAAATGAGGTAAGAAGACATGAGTTTGGCAAAAGACCTGTCACAGAACCTACCAGTACCATAAACTCTGGTATTAAGTTTTCACGATATTTTATTGTGGCTGTTTGATTTGTTTGATTGTATTGTTTGAAAATCTGATGAAGCTTAAAAACAGATTTCTGTGTGGGAAAATCAATCGTATTTTTTAAAATAAGGTGCGTCGAGGTACAAAATTAAAGTTTTACAAAGTTATGGCAGTCCCTCTACTGCCCTATGGGTGTGAATTATGGAAACCAAGCAAGAGACAAGACAGTAAAATACATGCTTCGGAAATGGCGTTCTTAAGAGGAGTTAAAAGGTGTTATAAGCTTTATCGTATACAGAATGAGGTCATAAGAGAAGAGTTACAAGGTTTTAACTTGTAAGAAAGATTACAAAAGATTATAAAGAACGGTGGAAAAAACACTTAGAAAGAATGTCAAAGTCAAGGCTAGCCAAACAAGTCTGGAAATATAAACCTATAGGACACAGGTGTGTGTGGATAGACTCACGAAGAGATAGCTGAGGATCTTTGAAGGCGGAACAGGCAGAAACCTTGCCTATGCCGTGATGTGGAGATGATGAAACTGATTAGCTCTTATGTTATGATAAATGTACTTTACACTACATTTTAGTTAAATGTTAAATTTTGGATAAAGGCGAGTCTTGGATTCAAACGAGTGGGTAGGACCGGTTTTGCAGATAACAAACGGTGGATTTGACAACTTGTGGTGAAAGTAATGAAATTACTGAAAGACGCTAACTAAATTACATTTTGTTTTAAAATACAGAAATAAAGTGGAAGGTAGGAAATAAGTTAATTCCTTGAATTATATTCTTGAAATGTATTCTGGTTGCAGAAGAGAAAAATAAATAATTCAATAGCAAAAAAATCGGTATGGCGAACCATACATGATTTCCATGTTCTAATTAATTATAAAATTGTGTTTAATATGTAGGTCTACACTCAGAACGAAATCAAATATATCAGCATGCTTTTAGTAAAAACGCTGAGAAAGGTAATCAAAATGCGAACTGTACATAGTTGTTAATATTTTAAAAATAAAGAGTTATTTGATTAAATTATCTTTTATTTAAATAACGCGAAAGAAAGTGAATACCTCCCAGCGCTTGTAATCTGTGAATTTCTGAAAACGAAAAATTATTTTGTTTACGTATCCGTGGTTACAATATTTTGTTTACACGGAACGACATCAATTGTTAATATTTTATTGAAATTTTTTAAGTTTTCGGTTGAATAAATTTATAATATCATTACAAAAATTTACCCCTTCCCCCTTCAAGTACCCTTGTCATTTATAAATATTTCATTTACCTTTCTACAGTGGATAATTATGACCTTCTTTTCAAGATACTTTATTTATCAACATTAAGTACTTTACTCTTGTTAAAACGTAAAACGTTGCAGGTAAACTACCCCTTCCCCTTAACCGATCCTCACTAAAATCAATAGGTCTTGAGTCCTCTATATATGCAAAAAAATTATATGATTCTGTTTGATTTTGCGGCAGTTATCGTTCGCAATAGAAAAAGTTCTACACACAGACACTTTTCGGAAAATGACTTTTCTTCATGTTTTGAGGGTAGTACAATCATAATCTTCCCTTATCTCGAACACGATTTTTTTGCGATCACCATACTTACATTACCTTACAGAACATGGAAGCAAAAACAGAAATCAATTTTCTTAGGTAAGCAATAAAGATCACAATATTTATAGACAATCTGGTAGTCCATAAAATTTTACTCCAAAGCCGTTAAATGCTACAATCACTCGTTAACTACCGGAAGAGTATTTCTCTCTTGAATGTAGTGAGAGCTTGCAGGTCTAAAGTTTACAATGTACTGTTTATATGTAGGTTGTCGCCTCTTGGGATCTGCCTTCTGCTGCTTCATTTGTACAATGTGAACATTTCTACATATTCACCGCAAACGATGTCAAACATACCAACACACGTCCTGATTTACATTAAATAAAATTTTATTGCTATTGCTCTTCAAGAACTCCTAGAAAGGTTTGCCCCGATTGTTATGGATTACTCTGTGATGTGTACAGTTCAGTTTAAATGAAAATTAAAAAATTTAAGCGCGTTTACTGGTAAAGAAAACATCCCTCCAACTGACGACGCGTCTTGTAGAGCCTTTTCTACAAAGTTTTGAAGAGTGTCATGATTTTCACAGATTATTTGAAGAGGAATGAAGTTAAGTTTGCAATAACACTTATTGGAATTATATGGAGAATTATATGTTGAATTTAAATTCACTGTTAATTTTTTTTTTTTTTTTTTTTTTTTTTTTTTTTTTTTTTTTTTTTTGATGAGAAGTTTTGCAACTCATTGCCTCAGTATTATGGTGTATGGAGCGGAAAAGTGAACGAAAAACATAACAGCATCAAAAGAGGCAGATTTTGACAGAAATGTATTATACCAGAAGAACGGTAAGGTGGAAGCTCTTCCCAGCACTAAAGACGGGCGTACTTTCAGTCCCGAAAGCCCTGTGCAAAAATAAAAAAGTAATTGTTCTTGAAGTAGTGGTTATTAGCATGAATATAATAATAATTTTCAAGATCGATGAAAGGAAGTGTAGTGAAAAGAAGATGTCTAAACGCGCGCTCGCGCGCACACACACACAATCTACAATTGAGTATAACAAAGTTTCAACAAAAATATGTTTTAATTTAAATTATGTCGCATAATATTGTATTTCGACAGTGGTTTTTATTACTCATAACATTAAAATTTTCAAGGGCCGGAGTCGACTTCAGTAACATTGTGTTAGAATAAAACTGACTATCTTCGGCCGTGGGGTCCACTCCTGCTGTTACGAGCAGGCGTTTCGGCCTCTCCTCTGGAGGCCACCTTCAGTGTGAACACGGTCTAAGCTAGTTAACTGGAGATAAGTCTAACACAATTGACACCGGCCGTGAAAGACCTAAGGCCCTAAGTACAGATTCAGTAAAATTATTTTCCGGGCTGTTGGGCTGCGGTCGTATTGTTATAAAACCAGCCGTTTCGACTGCAGCTGCGGCAGGCATCTTCAGTTGGTCTTCCGTTTACCGATCCGCTCCTCCGGCGAGTGACGCCGCTACACTGCAGCTGTCGCCCTTATATATAACCGGACGCAAACGTCTATATAAGTGCGACGGTTTGGAGTTTCGCGTCGTCAGTCATTGGTTCAGCAGATCGGCTGAGTATGACTGCCACAGGTGCAGTCGAAACGCCTTGATTTACAAGATGAAGAGGACCACGGCTCTACAGCCAGGAAAATAATTTTATTGAAAAATGTTTATATTACTGTTGCCTTCAGATATGTAAAGAAATATTTACTGATATTTATTGGGATAGCAAGCTAACAAAATTTAGACGCATCTGTGGAACGATTCATAGGTACCTGGAAAATAAAACATGGAAGGATACCCGAATGAAATTTTATAAAACTGTGGATATCCCCACATTCCTGTATGCTAGTGAGGCATGGACTGTTAGTAAAACAGACGAGTAGAGGAATCAGGCAGCCGAAATGAAATTTCTAAGAGGGACACAAGGTTGTTATGGAACGGAGATGGAACGAGGATATTAGACGCGATTTAAACATTGTATCATTGCACCAGAAGATTGAAGTCCACAGAAGATGGTGTGAACACTTGGATCGCATGCCTGATATCCGTCTACCTGTGGCTGCCTTGGGTTATCACCCTACTGGGAAGAGAGATGTCGGTAGACCGAGAAGGAGATGGGTTCCGGGACAGGTCGAAGGCCTAGTCCTTGAAGTGGCGGCGATGATGATGATGATGATATTTATAAAAACTATACAAAAAAAGATGATTAACAATTCAGTTTTTTATGTATCTAAAGATAGAAGTAATATAAATGGTGGTGAAATACAGTGAAATAATTAAAATAAAAAAATATTTAGTTATCTGAAAGAATTTTGTATGCTACTAAAGTAAAAAAAAACTACACGACATAGTAACTAGATGGAAAGAGGATGTTAAGAAGAAACGGGAAGAACTTGGATTAAAATTGAAGAAAATGTAGCGGCTGCATGGAAGACACTCTGAGCTACCGCTGCATAACAAGCTGTTGTTATACAAACAAGTCTTGAAACCAGTTTGGGTGTATGGTGTACAGCTTTGGGGTTGTACTATGAAATCTAATATTAAAATAATTCAGACTTTTCAAAATAGAAAGTTCGTCGCAGTATTGTTGATGCACCATGGTACGTAAGAATTGACGACATCCATCGGGACCTGAAAATCCCTACGGTTGCTGACGAGATTAAACGGGTTGCGGATAAATATGAAAGAAGACTTCATGAATATGTAAACACTGAAATGCTACAACTGCTTGATAACGCTGAACTCGTTCGGCGATTGCAGAGACATAAACTATTTGAACTAATCATCATCATCATCCTCAAGGTTTAAACCAAGAGTGGTTTGTTCCGGTCTCAAATAGGCAAATATTACAGCTGGTCACTCCAGCGCTTCCTTGGACGTCCCGCACCTCTCCGTCCCCTCGGCTTATAGTTCCATAGTTGTTTGGGGATGCGGCAGTCATCCATTCGGCAAAGATGTTCCCACCAAGTCAGCCGAGACTGGGCGATCCTGTCGAGTATACTCATAATATTCAGTTCCTGCCGTATATCTGTGTTTTTTCTATGATCATGGAGAGTATACACTGCCACGTGCCTGAGAAATCTCATTTCAGCCGCTTGGATACGACTGGCCTGGCCTTTCGTTAAAGTCCAGTTCTCAGGCCCATAAATAAATGTGGGAAGGGTCATCACCTTGTAGAATTTTAGACGTGTTTCTTTACTTGCTGACGTAAGAGTTCGCCTTATGGTCCCTCACATAAGGTTGAACTTATGCAACTTATTCACAACGTCGTTGTTTGTATTATAAGACACTCTGTAGCCCAGGTATTCAAAATTGCTGACTTGTTCCAGGACAACACCATCTATAACAATTTTTTCCGTTACGGGATCAGTTCTGCGAAAAACCATCACCAGTGGGAGCTTATCCTACACAATGTTAACTTATGTATTAGAATAAAATGGTTAGATAGTTTGTAACTAGTTGCAATGAAGTTAAATACAAAAAAAAAAGAGACATGGTAATTTTGAGCACATGCACACACGCACACGCGCGCGCGCACACACACACACACTTAATCAGTAATTTGTGAACTAATGTGTTACACTTACGTGCGTGCAGCGGTATGGCGTACAATCCCAGTAACACCGGAAGTACCCATGCTTTGGTCGTTAACATCCTGCAACATTACAAAGAGAAATAATACGTTACTGGATATAATTAGAATGTATTGCTACTTAATATGATGTACGCTACAATTAAGTGCTACAAAGTTTGAGGCGCAATACTTTGGAGACCATTAACCTTCCTTCCAACTTACGAGAGCCAAGTTATTTGACCAAGCGAAGTTTCCTGTATTGGCGCGCCCTTTCGAAATTACCTAAAGTAAGTACTCTAGAGCAGATGTTTCAAATGTTATTTGTTTCAATTTATACTGTTATAATAAGTAATAAGACAATGATTAAAGAAAATGTGAAGTATTAACATTTTTAAGTTAGGGGGGGTAAAGTAGGTATAGCCTAAAAATATATCGTACTGGAAAAATACTTTTTAATCTACAATACTACTACTTTAATACTTTAAAAGGCTACTTTTTATACCACCGATATAGTTTACGGGTTGGGTAGGGCAGGCTGTCCCCTGCACAGAAACGTCCAGCGCACAAGAAAGGCAGTGTTGGCCAGTACTACACTTCGGCCGCTCATTTTTATCCTAGGACAGGGGTTCCCAACCGGTGGTACGCGTACCACTAATGGTACGCGTAGAGGGATGCAAGGTGGTACGCAAGAAGACCTAGCTAGGAACAAAGTATTCACTTAAAGAACAAATAAATAAAAATTTATGTTGAAAACAACAATAAATATTTATTGGACACGATTTAAAACGATTACCCTTATAAAAACACAATCTAAACGCTTTGCAGTAATATTTCATTAGAATCTAACTAAACCTATCTAATCAATCTAACCTTTTTTAAGCTCTGGTAGTACTCGAAATGAACGCCGAAGACCAAAGTGGTACGCGGGTCCGGAAAGGTCGGGAACCACTGCCCTAGGATGTTATCCCACCCAAATCCTCATTTCCACAGGTTGAGCCGAACTTAGAGTGGAAAACGCACCCTTGATTTTATGAAGGTACGCCCGGAAATCGAACCCGGTACCTCTAGATTAGAAACCACGCACTGTACCCGCTAGTCTACTAAGCCGCTCATTTCAATACTTTAATTTTTAAATTTCCCGTCCGAGTTAGAAGCTCTCTGCGACAATTTCTTATAACTTTCTTTGTCTATATGTCTTACCTGTTTGTATGTTTTCCTGTATGACTGTGAATCTCTCTTTCTCTCTCTCGTATAAGTAAGCAAACATACACAAATTGAGTGGGAGAACAAAAACAAAATAGATGGAGATGAACGAAACAGCTTGTAGACGGTCACTAAGGTGAGGAAGAGTAGGTGAGGGAAAAGTTGAGGTAGAAAGAGCGAGCACGAGCAGAAAAATCTACTTTACTGGTAGAAAGAAAGAAAGAGAGAGAGAGAGAGAGAGAGAGAGAGAGAGAGAAACAGAAGGAGAGACAGCTACAGAGGGAGAAACAGGCGGGGTAACAGAAACAGCCGGTAGAGACTCACAGGCGAAAGGAAAGGAAAGAATGACAGAAAGGGAACAGAAAGGGAACAGAGAGGGGGAGGGAGAGAGAGAGAGAGAGAGAGAGAGAGAGAGAGAGAGAGAGAGAGAGAGAGAGGGGGGGAGACAATAAGAAGCAAAGCCCAGATAGATAAAATGATAGCTACTGACAACGATTCCGCCCATAGCGAAATTATTCACAAATCCCATAAAGAGAGAACGGTAAAGATATAGATTTTCATAGGGAAGCAGAGGGGAGTGGGGGAGAAAGAGATAGCAGAGAAACAGAAACAAGCGAAAAGCATGGAAACGAGAAAGAAAGACGCCAAAGACTCGTCGACGACGAAAAACGAATTAGAAACGAGGAAAAAATGAAGTATGTTATTATAAGATAAAGGCAGGAATGCAAAGAAAGCGTCACGTAGCGGAGGGAGAGAGTAATGAATACTGTATTAAGATAAATGAAGAACGTTGAGAAGAGAAGAGCAAGAACAGTGGAAGGAAAGGATAACGATGATACAGACATGTGAGGAGGATGGTGGACGGAAGATTACCAGCGACAACCTGAGAACCGGACAGAAGAAGGAGAAGAGTAACACCGTCTGATTGGAGTGAGAGAAAGCGTGGAACTGAGAAAACGCAGACGAAATGGACAGACAAAAGTGGAAGATTGAAATCAGAATGCGTTGTCCACTTTTTTGTTTTAACTATGTAGTTTATGTAATGTTTGCTTGAGGGGAATCATATGATTATGGAAATACTTAAATTGAAATAAAAAAAAGAAACTGTGGTGAAAAAGAAAGAAACGGACAGAAAAGCTCACAAAAAAGTGTGAGCTAGAGTAAATGGAGAATCTCTCAAGAGACGTAGAGGGGAGACAGGTAGTTAGATAGATAGATTACATGGGGGAAAAGAGAGAGATGGAAAAATATATAGGTAAATAGATAGATAGACAGATAGATAAATAGATATATAGAGACAGAGAAAGAGTGACAGACGGGGGGGAATAGAGCGGCAGATATATATTAAGGTAGATGGTGGGAGAGGGAAAGAGACATTAAAATATATATAGAGAGATATGGAGAGATAGATAGGCAGGTAGGAAGACAGAAAGATGCATGGGGAGAGAAAGAGAAAGAGAGAGAGAGTGAGGGAGAGCGACTTAAAGGTGGAGAGAAAGATAGAAAGAACATGGAGAGAGGAAGAGAGAGAGATAGGGGATAGAAAGATATATGGATGAGAAGAGAGATTGAGAGATAAATATATAGGTAAATAGATAGAAAGATACATTAGAAGAGGGAGAGAGAGAGAGAGAGAGAGAGATATTGATAGGTAGGCAGATAGAAAGATGCCAGGAAAGAGAGGGAGAGAGATATGGAGAGAAAGGTAGATAGTTTGATAGGAAAATGTATGGATGGGAGAGAGACAGGGACAGAGATGAAGAGATAGATAGTCAGGTAGATAGATAGGAAGATACATAGGGAAGAGACAGATAGGGAGAGACGATAGTTGGGATTCATCGATTAGGAGAGAGACATATAGGATAAGAGCCGAAAAAGCTCAGGCACGCGGAAGATATCCACTGTATGTTTTCAATAGGACGATTTATAGTGTGTACGACACTATAGAAACAGAAAGTACCTTTATAAAATTCAAGAAGTGCAATTTAATTATTGTTGTTAGTAATAATATTATTATATTACTTAGGGGGGGAGTAGAGTATATACAGAAGAGAGAGAGAGAGAGAGAGAGAGAGAGAGAGAGAGAGAGAGAGAGAGAGAGAGAGAGAGACGGGGCGAGTGTCAGATCGATGCGGAGAAACGCTAGCTGCCGCCGGAATATGTGCGCGAATATTTAATAAGGAAACACGTCGACGGTCTCGCACGGTAACGTACGCAACCCAACCCAACCCAACCCAACCCAACCCAAGGTGGGCACCGGAAAGTATAGTACAGTACTGTATAGGCTAATACTACACTACACTGCGGACATAGTTAACATATCTTAACTTTCCACCGGCGGTTTTTCAAACTTTCACTTTTAATTATTATGGCTGTGTGCGCGCCGCGGAGCTTCACACACACGCGGAAGATACGCTACGCACTCTGGCGTTGCAATAAATTTCGTCCAACCGTGCTTCTGCTATATGCTACGATCTCGTACACACGATTAAAACGTGTTTTACACGCTCCGTCGCGGCCGACAGAACAGTTTCTCTGTAGAGACGTACTCACCTAATTACATACGCAACCCATGGAAATTATACTGAAGCACTTCGTCCATGCGTTTTCCTGGTTTTTACAATTGGCGACCGTCTGAATATAATAACATATTAATTTACAGTTTTTTTTAACTGAGGGAGAAAATGCTTTATGATCTTTCGTGCAAGTTTTTTTTCCGTGGGGGTGCGGGACTCTGACCCACTAAAAAGAAAACCCACTTCATCTTAGGCATGAACACCCACCCCTGAACCACTTTCGTATTACATCGGAGCGACGCCTATTGCGCCATAATTAGGTTCCTCCTTGCCTCATTTTACTTTAGGTTGCGCCAGATTAAGTGCGCCTTCTTTTTTTTCTTAGTATGGTTCCACAAATGCTGTCACTTGTTTTCAGCTGTTTCTGTCGGGTAACACGATCCTAACAGTTTTGTCTGGATTCCTCGGACTGACCTCCACCTCCAGTCTCCACCGCCCATTTCGACCATCCGTTTTACTGGTTTATACGTAGGTAACCGCCCGCGGATAACAACATAGTAATTTACTATGTAATAATAATAATTTTTTTATTAAATAAACAAATTTTCAACTATATTTGGCAACTTTCCAGTCTGAACGGATACACCAAACAGCTCAAGGAGGAAATGATGAAACTGGGTATCTCTTTGAACGACTGTATGGATAGAAATACATACAGAAACAACATTCAAAATCTTTAGTTTCTCTGCGATGAGAAGAAGACGATAAGGGGTGGACAGTGAAAAGGAAGGAGGCGCATAGTGTGCGAATGAGGGCCTTCTGGCAGGAGAAGAAAAGGAAATGATATTCGCATGGTCCACAGCCGGCATGTTCGTGTAAAAAGTTTTTGTTTACAAGGTTAGGCGGAAATATTTGATCTATAAATGTCCGAAAGCCTGCAAATTTTCGGGGTCTGTGAATTTGGGTATTATACCCAGCCCACTAAAAAAAAAACCACCTCCCTAAACTCTTCTAGGACAATAACCTGGAACTGTTTGACACACTACTTCGGGCTAGGCCTATTGTTCTTCAGCCCTAGGTCTCACGTACGACTTATTCTTCTTCTTCTATATTATGTTCTTGTTCTTCTTCACTTCAAGGATTAGGTGTTACGTTGATTTTTGTTCTTAGTGTGAAAAGCCACACGTTGATGCGTCAATGTAATCTTAACTTGTTATGCCACAGTAGTTGCGGCGTCAATGTTACGTTAATTTTAATTGTCAACGTTTACTATCTCAGGGTTTTTAATTGTAATAATAATTTATCCATTAGCAGTTAGGTAATCACAGGTTATAATACTCCATTATTCAATACTACTTGGAAGGGCTTGACAGCTAATTCTAATGATTAATTTAATAGGGTTTTCTTCAATAAATATACAAGACGGGTTTGTCTGTATACTACTACATTTATTATGTTAACGATTATTGTTATTGGTATCATAATACTAATTTGATTAACATTTGGTTATCAAGAATTATTTTAATACATTATTCGTACCAATAAAAAAACAATTATAAAAGAAACTAAAATATCTCTTCACACTTCAGTATTCCTTTTTTCCTAATATTACTTTTGAGTATCATTAAAACATGAATTACTTCTTACAAACTAATTACTCGTTTCATTATAATGTATAATTTTAAATAGATTCATTGTAATGTGGCTGTCTATAATTCTCTATATTTTTAAACACTGTGATTTTTATCATTTATAAGTAAGTTTTAAATGAGTATATCCTATATTATGAAATTCTCTATGTGGATTTTTTTAGAGAGACAGACAGGTGATTTAGAAATAAAATTAATACATACAAAATTTACTCTGAGTACGTATCCGTAAACTACGGCGCGTCGTCATTCTGGACCCTCCCTCTCTATTACTTAATTCAGCGTATGGATAGGTAGACGCTCCTTCAATTGCGTTGAATACCGTCTCATTGCGTGCATAATGAATGTGACTCCTACATTATGAAGTAATTTACACATATACACTTTCACTATTCATACATTAATTTTCACTTCACAGGTCGTTCTTGTTGATGGCCTCGCTTGATTCTAAGTAAACTACCCGAACTGTTACTTAGAATCTCCGTAAACTTTAGCTCGACTCCTAAGTGTTTTAGTCACTACTCCGAACCATTTTAACGGACTTTACCGACTCTCCGTAACTTTAGTTATCTACTTCCGAAGTTTTAGCAAAGACTCCCTCGATCTCACCCTCGTCCTGTGTATTTATCACTTCCTCTACTTTTTCCCACTATTTTCTTACTTTTCCCCGCTTAAGTCCTTTTTCGTACTTCAGCTTCGTTTCCATTGGTTCATTCTTGAGAAAGTCCCTCCTTGTACTCCAAGTTACTCCGCTTTCTGTTCATTGGTTTTGCTTTTTGGATTACCTAGAATCAAAACCCTTCAGGAAACCCGCCTATACTCTTAGCTGCTTTCTGATAGGTGATTTCTGTTCCCACCAATTTCTTGCTCTGGGTCAGCAACCTCTTGCTTCAGTATGCTCGCTACCACGGTCATATATCGCTTCGGGTATTGTTCTACAGTGACATTCTTTTTTCTGTCCAGCTGGCAGCTGCATCGGTTAATTGGTTCCACCCCTGCTGTAGTCCTTACAATATGTTACGGTCATAACTCTTCTTGGCGTTGTTCATGCCATTTAGCAAGACACCCTTTGTTTCTTACATCGTTCAGAAGAGTGTGTTACGTAAGCCTTCCCACGTGTGCCACCCTTTGTATAGCTAAATGCACCACTCTCGAGGATGTCCCTCGTTGACATACAGTTGTTCTGTTGATTTAGTACGTTAGTCTTTGTCGTAACATTTTCTTAGTAAGTTTTCATTGTACTGCGTTCTGGCGATTCTTTGCCTTTCTTTCAGAACAATTCCTTACTTCGACATCCTTCTGGCCCCGTACATGTTGACTGGGTTCACACGCCTCTGTAGTCTTTCTTGGAAAATTTCTCTCTGCTTTTGTTTAAATTTATGATGCTTTTAGGCATCTGTACTTTACGTTGAAAGCTGTAGATCTATTGTAAATTTCTTCTTTTATTGTTTCACTCATTCGTCACTGTCATGTCACTCGGTGGTCCCTATCTTCTCCCAAAAAAATTTTTATTTTTCCTACGTTTTGGCGTTACATAGGTTATATAAACCTGTTCCGGTACCCATCTCAACCTCGGACGACCCACGACTCTCCTACCAATGGGTTTGCAGTTCAGTGCCGTTTTCGGCAATCGAACCTCGGTCATCCTTTGCAAATGATCCCACCGTTGTCTTCTGTACGCTGAAATAATTTCATTTATGTCCTCTACTTCGAGTTGTGCTCTGATATCCTCATTCCTTATTCTATCTTTCAATGTTTAGTTTAAAGTACTTCGAAGAAACTGCACTTCAGCACTCTGAATCTTGCTGCAGTCCTTTTTTTTTTTTGTCATGACCCAGTATTTTATGTTATCCAATTTTATCTTCTTCGGGAGAAGAATCTCTTCTGCAAGCGTGTCGCGCAGTTCCAGGTGTCCTCTCCTCGAAGCATCGCTTCAACGTTGTTGTCCGGGAAGATCTCCTGCCTAATGTCCACTTGCAACGATCTACTGTGTTGCTTCCATCTATTGCAGATGAAGAAGATATGATTGACATCGATCGCAGATGCCGACAGTAGAGGAACTCAGCCTTTCCAACTTTCTTCAGACAAGATCGAAAATACCTATGTTCACTCTGAAGCTGGGTGAGATAATAGTTGAGCTCCCTATGCTTCCACTTCACTCCACCCAAAGCTGCACCTGCTTGATGAGCCTTCTCATCCAGACACCTCGCTTTTCATGTCCCAAGCTCTTCACCAGATGGCTTCGTGCCTCATAGCGTACAGCTTCACCACCTACATTCCTCTTCCTCTGGTAGCAACGGTAATTTTAATTACCTGGGATTCAATATCGCATATGGAACTGATATTGATTGGTATAGTAAGCTAACAAAATTTAGACACATCCGTGGAACAATTCATGGGTACCTGAAAAATAAAACACGGAAGAATACCCGAATTAAATTTTATAAAACTGTGGCTGTCCTCCACATTCCTGTATGCTAGTGAGACATGGACTCTTGGTAAAAGGGACGTGTAGAGGATTCAGGCAGCGGAAATGAAATTTTTAAGAGGGACGCAAGGTTGTTCTCTCTTGGATCGGAGAAGGAACGAGGATATTAGAAGCGATTTAAACATTGTATCATTGCACTAGTAGATTGAAGACCACAGAAGGAGATGGTATGAACACTTGAATCGCATGCCTGATATCCGTCTACTTGTGGCTGCCTTGGGTTATCACACTACTGGGAAAAGAGATGTCGGTAGACCGAGGAGGAGATGGGTTCTAGAACAGGTCTAAGGTTTAGGCCTTGGAGTGGTGATGATGACTATTACTATTAAGTTTACTCCTATGTACTGAACGCATGATGATCTACGAATTTCTATACAAAAGTGGCGGACATTGCCGCTTCACGTAAAGTGAAAGTTGCACGCCGTGGTTTAAATTCGTCAATTTTGATGTTCCATTAACTGAGCCAATCTTCTAATTGATGACTCACCAGAGATGGTACTGGAGATGTGATGATGTTATTGCAGGGTCCTCATGAATAGTCAAGACAATCTTCGTAATTGACGAGGAGAAACACATTAGTACGGGATACTGAAAATAAATATTCATTATAATATATGTATGAGTAGGAGGGAGTAATTTGAAACAGAAAGTAGTGTTTGTTCATGGGATTATAATTTTTGTGGTGTCCATCAACTGTTTTATATGTAACGATTTAGCTGTTGTATTTGCTAGTGGGGAAACAGGACGGAATGTAGAATATAAATCAGTAAAACTTAATTATCATTATTGTTGTTGTTGTTATTAGTATTATAAAGTTATTATTATTATATTAATCGTTTAGGGGGGTATTAATAATAAATAATTGTAGAAATTCGTGGAAATCTTTAATCAGGAGTCAAAGAATTTGTATAATTAATTCTGTATTTTGTAAATAGATTTTCGTTGTTGATATACGGGACGGGATACTGGAAGTCGATCTGTAAAATAATTTATGCCGTTTGTAATTTCTTTTATTTTTTCATCATTATTAACTGATTGGTAATGTTCAATATCTTTTAATAATTTTAATGCATGTTTTTCTAAAAGTAGTGTCACTAGTGTTAATTTCCTTTCACAAATATGGCAATTTTCTGTATATTCAAATTCAGTTTCTTCTATTTTTTGTTTTTTTTGTTAATTTTTTTAATCATATATTTGCATTGTAAATTTCCTTAATTATTATAAATTCCATCTTCGTCATTTCAACAAACATTTTTGCAGCATCTCTTTTTTTATAAAATACATTACTATATTTTACATAATATATAAAGCTTCTGATATTTATTTCTGGTATATGATTTTTTGAGGATTTGGTTGAAAAATACGAATATTTTTTAACAAACATTCAAAATGTGCGTAAATTACGAACGGCGCTCTTAAAGAATTTGTGTAGTTTTTTAAAATCGGTTATCAGGATAGTTAATGAGAAGAAACTGATTTTTACGAAATACTCAAAATGGGAGTATGTATGAGCAGATGGGAATAAGTTGAAACAGAAAATAGTGTTTGTTCAGGGCATTATAATTTATGTGGTGTCTGTCAATGTTTTTATGTGCAAGTATTTGCTGTTGTATACGTTACTATGGAAACAGGATGGAATGTAAAATTTAAATCTGCACAATTTAATTATAGTTATAATAATATAAAAAAAAATAATAATAATTATTATTATTGTTATTATTATTATTATTACGCTAAGTGGGTCCAGGATTGATATGAATGCGTGAATTAGACGTGGGTTTTTTAGTGGGTGAGAGTACTGCACTCCAGAGGAAGATGCATAAAGCATTTTTACCCATCTTTATTAAAAAAAAATTATTATTATTATTATAAAGTTATTCATAAGATGGAAAGGGCATATGGTATAACTAAAGCTATTTACAGTAAAAAGTGCATAACTAAAAATGCGAAAATAAGACATTACAGTATAGTAGTGAAGCCAGAATGCCTATATGGAAGTGAATGTCTAACACTGAATTATAATTTAGACAAACTAGAAATATTGGAAAGACGAATTATTAGGAAAATATTAGGCCCACGAAAAACTTCAGAAGGTTGGAAATTAAGAAGTAATGATGAAATATATCAAAGTATAGAAAATATAACAGAAACAATGAGAAAAAGAAGACTATTATTTTTTGGACATTTATATAGAATGGACGACAATAGGTTGACAAAGCAAATCTTCAGATATCTGTGAGGGAAGAAGTCGACATCAAGTTGAAGTAAAGAAGTCCAAAAGGATTTAGAAAAAAATAATATACACGCAGAAGAAGCAATTGACAGAGAAGTTTTTCGGGCAAAAGTGTTGAAAATGGAGGAAGTCCAGGGTAGGAGAGATAAAAACGCAGGTTCAAAGTGGACTGAAGACAGGAAGAAGAGACACAGTGAGAAGATGAAAGAATATTGGAAAAAAAGAAAAGAACAAAGAGTAAAGAATTGAATTGGCATCTGGTCCTTAGATGGGCGGTACGAAAAAAAAGTTATTATTATTACACTAATTCTTTACGGGGTATTAATAATAAGTAATATTGTCGAAACTCGTGAAATTATTGAATCAATCGTCAGAGAATTTGTACAAAAACTCTGTATTTTGTAAATAGATTTTCGTTGTGGAAATACGGGACGTGATACGCACAAAGATCTAAATTATGAAATAGGTCAGCCGCTTATCTCTGGAGAACCGTAAGTGCGAGAGCTGGCCGCCGCCGCTGTCCGGTAAGGGACATCTCCTCCGGGGGCCATAAATTTGGTGGTGGAGACCTGCAACTTTCTGGTCGCAGAGCCCGGGCAAGAGGTGACGTTGTCTACCGTGAAATATACGTGTGCCTCCTTGCTGGAACTGCCGTGCACTGTGGAATGTCGTACTGACCCAAAATCCTACTCTCGGTTCCCTATACGGGAGAAATTAATGGCACGTTATCTCCACTGTTAATATATTTAAGCCGACGTTATTAATTTTTCAAGTTTGTTTTACGCGTTTAAATCTTCATTCACCATCTTAAAAAAAAAAATAAAATCGATGACATTTATACAATGGTATCTCAAAAATAATACACGGAAGAATACCCGAAAGAAATTTTATAAAACTGTGGCTGTCCCCACATTCCTGTATGCTAGTGAGACATGGGCTGTTGGTAAACAAGACGTGGAAATGATTCAGGCAGCCGAAATTTAATTTCGAAGAGGGACGGAAGGTTGTTCTCTCTTGGATCGGAGAAAGAACGAGGATATTAGACGCGATTTAAACATTGTATCATTGCACCAGAAGATTTAAGACCACAGAAGGAGATTGGATGGTGTGAACACTTGAATCTCATGCTAGATATCCGTCTACCTGCGGCTGCCTTGGGTTATAACTCTACTAGGAGCAGAGATGTCGGTAGACCGAGGGTTCCGGAACAGGCCTAAGGCGTGGTATCCTTGGAGTGGTGATGATGACGATGTTGATAGTGATAACATTTATACATTGACATTACACCATAGTGATAACTTCAGAAATTAGAATCAATAGACTGCATAGGTTCCACTTTCGACAAATAATGGTTAACTAAAAGAGATTCAAAGGAGATTGGCTGCACGGAAGAATTTTAGGGCACGCGCGCTTAGTTGTACAAATACCAGGGCTATATACAAGTATTGTTAGATTAATTTCTTTATGTGATAAGCAGCAAATAAAAGAAAAAATATGGTTGTGAATAATTGTGTGGTGAAACAAATGAAGGTCTCTTTAATAATAATTATGTGTATCTCCAACGTTATGTGTAAAAACATTACAGAAGCCACTTTTCATATCAAGGATTTGTGGTCAATTACAAGCAAGTTGTCAGCAAGCAACACCACATTCAAGTATCTGTCTCGTGACGTCTTAACACCAGCGTTCACTAGTTGTTTCCATTTCCTTACTAGGATCGTCGATATAAATGTTAAAAAGAGTAGATGATATACTACACCTTTGTCTAACACCTTCATTGCCAGATATTTTCTAAGAAGTAGGTGTACAGATATTTATAGAGGATACGTTTGAAAGTAAATCAGTCTAAGTCAAGATAATGATAGTTGACCACTTAGGCAATAATAATTCAGCACGTATTTAACAGTCTACTGTAAACTAATTTATTATTCTTATCTTCATTGATGACTAGTACTGGGGACCGTATTAAAATTTAAGTATTACCTACAATCAGAATAGCAATTAGAAAACTAACAAAAAATATATAAAAATTATACCTTGTTAACATTTAAGTTACATGTAATGAAAATTAACAAACATACTCATTGCATTTTGTAATTATCTTCATTACTTAATGAAGGAAACGTTTTCAATAAGAATACATTGTAAATGAAATTGTTAAAAATTATTTCGATAGTTTTAATAGTTCTAACTATTATAAAATATCGTCGATGACAGTAAAACTATCGAAACATATTGAAAAAAAAAACAATAAGAATATTCTTGTTGAAAACTCGAATTTCTGGGAATAGTGATAATAACAATTTTAATAAATGCAATATAAGTAATAAAATAAATCAGAAAAGAATATCTCACAATTGCCTCCGAACAAATCGTCTAGAAATATTTGATTAGGGATGTACAATTTCTGGGTAACAGTTTAGTAAAAGATTAGTTTTCACACGATACAGACGGAAAGGTCAAACGGATGCTGCTGCACCGCAGTTGGTTGGTAGAACTGTTACCCTCTGCCTTACGTATCGCGTAAATTTACAGCGAATCTAGGTGTAGCTATTGATTTATCGTCGGTCCCATGACCGCAGTTTTTTTGGTTTATGAAACGTGTTAATAGTAGTGTGTTAACACTGAGTTTTGTTTTCACGTGTTACTTCCGTGTTCTGTAGAAAAACGGACGAACAGGGAAATATGTACATTTGGGAGTAATTATGTACACAGTACATTAAACAGCTTGTCGCTGTTGCATTTCCAGTCCTTTTGTTCGTGCGCCATTGGTTTTCGAGTATATCACGGTTTCTTAACGCACTTCTTATTCCCGCACTCCAGACTATTTTGGACTCCACCTTTTGTTTCTTCGTGACGTATTCCGTACAAACTTTCGCGGCGTCCACTGCAATTCGTCAATCCATAATACATGTCCAAACAGCTGTAGACTTCATAATCAACATCACGGTAGAAAGCATTATGAATTCATCATTTTTCCTGTTAGCTGAGGCTTGCTACCGCACTAAGAATTCTCATTTCCCCACTTTCTATTTTCATTTGATGTTCCTTTGATGTAAGAGCCCGGTCCTCACGCCCGTAAACGAGAGCCGGGATTGCCATAACTTTGTAACATTTCACCTCTGTGTGTGTGTGTGTGTGTGTGTGTGTGTGTGTGTGTGTGTGTGTGTGTGTGCGCACGCGTCTTTCTGTCCGGCTTCTTCTGTTACGACTGTGAGGAATATTATAGCGTACATATTTACGTTTCTTAGATCAAATGTTGTTTTTTATATTTTATATGTACATATCATGTTTACCTACAACACTCATGATAGTATCGGACATACGGCTTTTTATTTCATTATCCGTTTAAATTATTATTATTATTCCGGCTGTACAATGTTCACACATTTTCCGGAACCAAAGATTACAGAAGTGATTGAGTTCTCATCTACCACTGCTGCCTGTCCATCAAAAGATCTTCTTCAATTTCTTGTTCCCTCAATATAGTCTGGATTTCTTCTACACAGGTGATAGGTGGTCTTCCTCTTTTCCTTTTTCCTGGTGGGGTCCATTCCATAACTCTCTCTCCTTGGCAATATTTCCTGAGCCATTCTTTTCGTGTGTCCATACCATTGTAATTTTTTTGTTTGGATGAAATCAACAATTGAATTTTTCACATGCATTCTTGTCACATTTCATTTGTTCTGAAATCACACTGTAAATGCGACAACGCGTAGTTAACTTCTGCCATGCATCACTGATATCGTGCATGTACTGAAGGGAGTCGGTGATAATGACCAACCTGCCTTACGTCCTGAGGGTACGGTTACACGAGCGTTTCTTCCCGGTCGTTTGCGTGCGGTTGGGAACCGCATTGAATTTAACACACAGGCGGCAACGAAGTTGGTCACACGGACGTGGATAAAACGCACGGGTCGTCCCAACTCTGTTGCGTTTTCAAGGTCTCCCGCATTGAATACAACCTGATGCGTATTTAGCGCTTTTTTAACACGCACGCGGGTAGTCGCACGGACTGTTCAAAGATGCCGCTAAAATAGAATTTGTTTATTTACTCGTTACTATGGTAATTAATTTTGGTCTCCATGGTGTTGTTGACATCTTTATAAAAAAAAATGTATTGTAAAAAATTGTCTTAATAAATATTTATTTACTATTGATAACCAATGTTTTCTTTAACCTAAACACGGACGTTTCTGTGCAGTTGCGTTTTAACCTTTATATACACATTTAACCTTTATAGCCAGAGCTGTAGGGATGCGCGTCCGAGACGTCCCAGCGCTGTCGTCCAATTATAAACCCGTACACTTCCCTTGCACGTACGAGAAATAAACGTACGTGTGACCACAGTGGGTTTTTCCCAACTCCACGCGCGTGCACGGTCGGAAAAAAACGTTCGTGTAACCGTACCCTCAATCGTTTCAAACTTTTCTTCACTGCTCTTTAAATTACGTTTTTTGGTAATATTACATTTCTGATTTCTTAATTTCGAACTCTCTTCATTATCATTAATAAAAAAATGTCTCCCTCGGTTAAACACTAGTTTACTAGTTGTTAAAGTTTGTGTGTGAATATTTCTTATCCGTTTATGTTAGAGGAGTGCAGGGAAAACAACTGTAATGTCTTTGTTGATGGGTGGGTGTCTTTCACTACTCATATATGATTTGTTGTACCGTCCTTGATATAGTTTTGTTTGGCATTAATGATAACAACAATACTTGTAATATTCTGATCGATTCTTAGAGTTTTTATAATGTTTGTCTAGGCGAGCGCTCTAACTCGATATAACTCTATGAATATTTAAATTGGATTTCTAGGAACCCGCACAGAATCATTTTTACTTCCATATTCCTTAAGGAATGGAAGTATGGTGATGGCAAAAAAAATCGTGTTCGAGATTATTGCAGATTCTGATTCTACTACACTCAAAACATGAAAAAAAGTCGTTTTCCGAAAAGTGTCTGTGTGTGTGTGTCTGTCTGTGTGTCTGTGTCTGTAGATTTTTTTCTATGGCAAACGATAACTGCCGCAAATTCAAACAGAATCAAATAATTTTTTGCATACAGCCCTGATTTGCAGAGTACTCGCGACCTATTGTTTTTGGTGAAGATCGGTTGAGGGAAAGGGGTAGTTTACCTGTAACGTTTTATGTTTTAACAAGGGTATTTCCTTTGGCAAACGATAACAGCCGCAAATTCAAACAGAATCAAAAGATTATTTGCATACAGCCCTAAATTGTAGAGTTCTCAAGACCTATTGTTTTTGGTGAAGATCGGTTGAGGGAAAGGGGTAGTTTACCTGCAACGTTTTTTTAACAAGGGTATTTTCTATGGCAAACGATAACACCCGCAAATTCAAACAGAATCAAATAATGTTTTGCATACAGCCCTGATTTGTAGAGTACTCAAGACCTATTGTTTTTGGTGAAGATCGGTTACGGGGAAGCGGTAGTTTACCTGCAACGTTTTTTTATCAAGCGTATTTTCTATGGCAAACGATAACAGCCGCAAATTCAAACAGAATCAAATAATTTTTTGCATACGTCCCTGAATTGTAGAGGTCTCAATGTCTTTCGATTTTGGTGAAGATCGGTTAAGGGGAAGGGGTAGTTTACCTGCAACCTTTTACGTTTTAACAAGAGTAAAGTACTTGAAAATTTATTTAAACTTTTTGAAACAATGGTAATTGTTAAAAATAAAATAATTTTGTTGCCAGGCAATAAAATTATAATTTTTTCATTTTAATGTAATATAATATTTTTCATTTAATACAGCAATAAAAAGGCAGGTAAGACACAGCCTGGCTGTTTGGCTGAAAATGATTTTAAATATAAATCTTAGAATATGGAAGTCATGTATGGTTCTCCATACCGATTTTTTTTCTTTTTAAAAGTTAATAAAAATTCATGTTTAAATAGACGCGACCCTGACCGCGCCGTTTATTACGACACCGAGACTTATTGGAAACACAACACAGAGGTATACCACTGTACTCGTATCTTAGCGGCTGAATCGACACCGCGTCTTACTTTTAAATTTGTGCACGCGGAACGACCTAAAGGAGTTATTGATATGCACAAAACAACTTTGATAACTGATTATATAAATTTATGAAGTAGTATTCCGTTGTATTATTATTAAGAGGATATAGACAAAAAATATAACAGATTTAATGTTCTGTCGAAAAATCCATGACGAAAGTTTGGAAAGTAAATGTAGAAAGAAAGTTAAAAATAAATTTCACAAGAAAAATGTTTATGTGAGGTGTGTATTGGATATTTAGTCAAAAGTAGAATTATCGCTTCGTAAATGAGATCCTTTGCCCTCACCGGCAGGATCAAAGCAGAAGGAGAAGAATATTGAGAAATTAATTGAAGGTGCAGGAGCTGATTGTTGAAGTCTCAGCAGAAGAAGACAAAAGAAAATCGACGCTGCAGTATCGTTTGCTGTGGAGATTTTTAAGTTAGGGTTAGACCTTGTGAATATAGCGACGCGATGGAAAGACCGTGTAATGATTGATGAAAAGATGTAAACGATCGATGAAAGAATAAGTGTAACCGCTGCATGAGCAACAAACCAAATTTTTAATGATAAGAACAGAAAGTTGAGGAAGAAGAAGAAGGAGGAGGAGGAGGAGGAGGAGGAGTAAGAGGAGGAGGAAGAGGATAAAAAGAAGAAGAAGGTCGTGATATGATGATGTTGAAGGGGGAGGAAGAAAAGACAAAGTAAAAGTTTGTTAAACTCCAAAACATTGTTGTTTAGAGCTGCTGAGGATAGGCATGCAAAAGAAATTGTGGAGATACTGAGCTAGGATATACGATCCGCCGCTCTGAGAGGGAATCGAACCCTTGACGCCCCTTTTCACAAGTCATTTATAATTAACTATCGATAATAATTATCGCGGTTTAAGGTGTATACTCCACAGAGAATCGATCCCGCGTGTAACACGATGCCTCATTTTGTGGTGGGTTGTTTTTAGACAGCAGATTGTAGAGGCGATGTAATATCCAGTATCTCTTTCATCTTCTCACCCTCTCCCTGCCTGCCGTGTTACAATACGGCTCGACTAATTAATCTGCTTTTCCGACGACGGACCTAAGCTGGTTTTTCTACCGCGGCGGTGGTGGTGGTGCTCGCTCCTTTAAGCCGTCTATCTAACGTCTTCATATTCTTTCATAAATCTTCACACTGACGCACTCTATACAAAAGATTTTTCTTGTCAGAAAATAATACTGCTACATCGTTTTGAATTCGATCGACCGTCGATTATCTAAGCGTTTACATACCTTATCGTGTACGCTTGAATAGAAATAAATTTGTTAAAACAGGATGATAATAATCTTCCATGTAATTCACAAGTGACTGCTATACAGTGGAGATTAACAACTGTCGGAATAGTGGTAAATCGAATGGCAGATTAGTCCAAACGGACCCTAGTTAATTATACTAAATTTATTTACCGAGACTTACAAGTGAAACAGAAACGCAGGCACATGGAAATCAGTCGAGGGTGTTTAATATAATTTATATAAACCTAGGCCTATCTATCCATCTACGCAAGTGGGTTTAAACAAACAGTGTTTCTTGCATTCTAGCTTCCATTTTATTTTGTTTGTCTTCCTTTTGCAGACTTCTATTCTCCATCGTTTTTCCACACAGTCATTCAAAGGCGTGCGTGACGTACCATTTTCTTCTTGCTGTCGGCTGCCATTCCCATGATTTTCGAGACTACCTTTCTTCTGCCGTTCGTGGCCGCGTGTGTCCACACCCATTACCGCTCTTTTAGTTTCGATGGTTTCCGTGACTTCAGAGTCGACTTATGCTTTTGGTCTTATCCCATCATTTCTGATGTTGTCTAACTTATCTAACCTTGTTATTGCACAAGTCCGTCACCAGTAACCTATGTCCGCTGCCCTAAGCTCTCTGCGGTTTTATCAATCATTTCCCTACATCTCTGCAACTTATACATATATAACAAGACCCTCAACTACTGATTTAATAAAGGAGTTCTTGAATTTAATAACGATGTTCTTCATGCAGAGAATAACATAGAATAATACAGAGAGACGTTGAGGGGATATATGGATATATTTAGTTGAGAAAGCATTTATAGCAACAGTTGGAGCTGTAAAGCTGTTAGGGAAAAAGACGAGTAAGACGACCTTGAAAGAGGTGGAATGACCAGCTCTTGTAACGTCTAGACTGTGACTGCGGAGTACAATTTATATAGTTTATGGTGGTGATGATGATGATGATCTTATGTATCCTTTGCATGTTGTCTATAATATCATATTATGTGTCTTCCTGTAACTCTCAGACCGAGCATAGGAGCTCAACGAATTTCCGGCATCCCGTCCGACTTTGAGCTACTAACTTAACTCCAGTTTCTCATATGCATATTCTTTCCTAGCCTGTGCCACATGTGGTTCTTCACCGACCCCTTCGTCTACTACCCTGTAGGTTCCAGTCGACTGTCCTTATCTCTCATACCCCACCATTGTAGCACTGTCGGTGTGGGCGAGGACGTTTCAATACTCCAATGAAATCCAGTAAATAATATTCATTATATTATATAAATATATATTGGTAGACCTCGGTATATATATATATATATATTGTAAATAAAATGTAGTTATCTACGTTTGAGTATAAGAATTGTTTAATAAAATTTTTAATTTTTTTTTATATATTTTTTATATTTTTTTTAATTAATTAATTTAAAATTTTAATTATTTCATTATTTATTATTATTATTATTGTTCAATTAATTAAACTATGAATTAGTAATTGTGTATGACTTCGTGACGAAATATTTGTTTCACCGTGTTAATCCGATTATGTCAAAGCTGGGTCGAATTGTATTCGCTTCTAACTTAGCTCCTTTTCTTTTTCTTCTTCTCGATTTCTTTAGTTATTACCTTCTAGGCTAAATTAGAAATAAAATAAATTAATTTTAATTACTCAAATAATTAGGAAAACTCGTGTTTAGAAACAATAATGACATTTATTTAAGAAGTGATGCGATAATCTTATATGCATCGACTATTGCTGCGGCTGAGACTCAATTCACAGGTCGATTGTGTTAACTAACAAAATATATAGAATTACAAAATTGATTAACAGAGTTCTTTGAACTGTCGAAATGGTCAGGGAAAGGCAAGTTACAAGATACTATACTTACAATTAATTAATACTTAATTACTATTATGTAAAAGTAAATTATATTTGAAAATAATGTAATTTAAAAAGAAATAATCGAACCAGTCAGTTGTGTATGACGTCGCGTAGCTGTAGATTCACCGTGGCAGTGTACTGATAGCGAGATAAACTTGAAACATGGCTGCCATCAACTTCAGATTTCGCCAACTACGCCGGCTTGTGGTTTTTTCCTCTCACCCAAATGTAATTGTGGATATCTTCTTCTGCGATAGTGTAGTTCCTCTGTATGCTTCGGTTGTAATGTTCTTTTTCACTCGGAGAGGTAGTTTGATGCAGGATTACAAGTGTCGTATTCAGTGTTCGAAATCTGGTTAAGTTCGTTATTCACTGGAATAGTATTAATTCAATTATTCCAACATGGCGGATGATTCTTGGTGTATTGGTGTTTGATTATATTGTAACTAAAACTCGTTCTTCACTTCGTTAATTGGTAAAGTTATTTTTATTAATTTTAGGTTTATAACCTATGTAGTAACTCTTTATATTGTACTTTCAAATTATTTTATATTTTTTCGGTCTCCCTTCTGCACGTTCCCATCCGTTCTGGTTCACGTTTAACAATCAACTCTAACTGAAATCGTTGTTTAATATAGTAATTCCAGAATATTTTGGTAACCTATCGCATTGTCTGAAATCAGCTGTTCGTCTTGTCCAAGCCTGATCTCATATAAATATATGACATTTTTTTTCTATTTTATGGCTATAATTTACTGGCTATAATTTAATTATTTTTTAATTTCATGAAAATTCAAGTACCTAGCAATATTCCTGTTCTAATTTTACATAAATCCATATCCAACATTGATCTATTTTAGTTTCAATTAAGCTTAAAACTGACATTTTTTGACATTTCTTGTAGGCCTTATTATTATTCACATAATTATAAATTAAATGGCTTAAAAGTCGTTTTATGTTAACATTGTCCTTAAATAATATTACTCATTTCATTATTATTCTTTGTCTTTAACAATTTGTTGTTACAACACACCGATACTGATTAATTTACATATTATTTGTACTGTGTCCACTGTTAGGTATTATATTACACATTTCCAATAAAGTCAATTTTATCTCTGATCATTACATTTACTATTATATATTTCTGTGATAATTATAATTAAGTATCTTTATTCTAAACTGACTAATCTCTGTTAATTTTATACAGTTTTATCTAACTTATCCTTTTGGATTTGATTACATAGTAAAAGTTGAATTTGGCCTAAAAATCAGTTTTGCTTTGCTACTGATATTATAACTAGTTTGCTTCCTTATTATTTCTATAGTCTACAAATTAAAAGATATTATGATTATTTCCTTGCCTTTCCTACCTTAACAAAACTTTAACACTAATTAACATTATTTAATTGTAACAAAACATCTTATAATCTAACATTTTCAATTACATATAATGAAAGTTCATGTTTCCACATTTATATTAATATAAAACAATCCTTATATATTATATTTAAATACTCTATTATAATTAATAACGTTTCAGTCATTTTCTGTCTTTCACTATTATAGTTTATATTGGATATCACTTTCCTTCTCACTGAGGCATTCTTTATCACCTACACTAATGGTAGCCTTTAATCCTTTTTATTTAATATTCTACTCTTTACCCTGGAGTTATCTCTATATTTAATTTACAATCTTTACTTTATTTGTAGTGTATCCTGTAACTTGGGTTACTGGGATTTAGGGTTTTGTTATTGTTTTGAATTTATTTAAATTGTACATATTTGTCATGAGATTTGGGAAGTAACCTTCCCTAATACTACTCTCCTTGTACTAAGCTTGAATTAGTCGGTTCTTTATTTCTCCTTCAATGAGTATGTTATTGTTTTATGTTTGGATCCTTTGATGTAGTTATTTTAATAAGTTACCCATGATTATTTTTCATTACTGCTCCTTATCCTACCGGGTATACTGATGATGTACTGGGGTTTTAATCATCATGTGGTTGAACGTATGTTGTTTTATATTGATTGTTCCTTTTATTTGGACCAAGAGTTTTTTTTGTTATAGAGTCTATTGTCAGCATTTGATTTGCTATAATGATCAATTTCTTTAATTTATTTTAACCATTTTGTTATCACTCACTACAGATTGTTACTTCTTTTTCTTTTCAAGGTTGTATTAAGTTATATTCAAGGTGAAAATTCTGTTATGCTACAATATATATATCGGTTTTAAAACATCCTTAAACTAGTTCGATGCGTAGCATTCACGTTCATTCCACGTTCCATCCCGGGGATCTCTTGCAAAAGTGGCTCCTCTCAATATGCCTTCTTCCCAGGATTTTCTCGATCTTCCCCGTTTCTGACAATAGGGAAGAACCCACAGCATTACCTTCTTTGGAAGTGTCTCATCCCCCATCCTATGGACGTGGCCGTACCAAATCAACACACTTTTTCAATGCAAAGTTCCCTCTATCCCCATGTTTCTTCAGTCGAAATTCCCTCCCGTTTAGAAATTCTAATGGGTCTCCGGAGCATATCTATCTCGACCGCCTTTAATTTCTTTTGGTTTTGTTCTTTTGACGCGTCGTGTTTCTGCTCCATACAGTAAGCGACTCTTAACTAATGGATCATAATTTCTCTTGTTGCCAGTGTCCTTACGTGACCAAATTCTACTGAAGTATACAACAGTTTTCCTGGCTTGAAGTATTCTTCTTATAATCTCCGTACCGTCATTACCAATCACATAAAAAATGACTCCTAAGTGCGCGTATTCCCCACATGGCTGTATTTCTTCGGTATACAAGCTTACATTCGATATATCAGCTCCAATAGGCGGTTATTTTTATCTCTAAGCCCCACTTTTTGTACTCCTCTCGAAATTTCCTAGCCGTATATTATAGTTCTTCCTTCTCATTCGCAATAATCACCTGGTCATCCGCAAACTGCAAAGAGTACAAACACACTCCTTCAAGGTCAACTCCCATTCCTTTACACTTCTTTTTCCATGTTATAACATACACCTTACGAACTGAAATTTATAAGTTGAAATCTTTCGATACATTTTGTAAGTCAAAGGCTGTAGTCGTTTAAAGTGATTCTTCTGAATACTTTTAGTGGGCCATAAAACATTTACGTTCCAAAAATTGGAAAGTCCTTCTGTAGCGTAACACGTACGTTATGTAAAGGTCGCTGGTAGCGTGGAAAATTAAACGTTTTGCTGTTAAGGCGCGCGCGCGCGTGCGATCACATGACCACGAGTTTATGACACTCGTTTGTTTGTTTGTACCTATAAGTTAGAGTAATTATACACAGACTTCTGTGTCGTGTTTCCGTTTGAATGATTGAACCTTGCGGCCTGCCGCCGCCAACCAACCTTGGGGAATTACAAACTATAACCCCCCGACCGGCCAACTGGATAAATAAACATTTCACGAACTAATTCCATGTTATTATTTTCTTCTTCTTCTATTTCTTCTTCTTCTTCTTCTTCCACCTCCACACTTCACTGAGCAGGCACATTGCCTATTCCGCTTCATAATATATCTCACCATTTTGTTCTTGGTCTTCCTGCATCCCTTGTTCTATAGCAATGAGCTATTTTAGGTAGCCGTCTGTCCTTCATTCTGTCCAGTCATTACGACCACTGCAGCCGAGTTGTAGCCTATCGTTTAGGCGACCAATACCTGTAGTTCGTTCCTAATGTACTCATCACCCAAACGACCTTGTCTAAACGTACAACCCATTGTTCATATCAGAAAACTGATTGCTGAACTTTTAATTTTGTAAATAATATTCGTTGTAGGCACCCACAATTCGCACCTATATATTAACACAGGCACTTCCGTTGTTTTATAAAATGTAATCGCTGTTTCTTCCCTTGTGTTATTCCTTAGTGTTCTGTGTATGACGCCACACATCGTCTGAAACTTCGATAATTTCATAGTGACATCTCGCCCTGTTTCATTCCCAATACTGATAACGCAACCTGGATAATTAAACTCAGATACTTGTTTCAAAACTGTTCCCTCAAGAACAATTTTTGATCTGACTGGATACTTTCCCTAGATCGATCTTTGTTTCCTTCTTTGATATTTTAAAAACCAGTTTAGATAGGAAAACGAATGAGGACATCCTTCACGTGTTAGTTGTCCGAGCAGTTAATGACATGGTGAAGGAATACAGACAGATATGGTTAGAGCATGTAGAACGTACGGACCATCAAGAATACCACACGTAAGTACAAAATATATATTCCTAAAGCTGTAAGAAGTCTTGGACGGCCGACGAAAAGATGGAGAGACCAGTTGTAACGACGGACGACGCAATAGACTCTGACCCTTATACTTGGAAAGAAGAAGAAGAGATTTCAAAATCGTGCTAATTGCAAATATGCTTTAAATTATGTAAAGAATTCTCATCTTCAGTTTCTTGTATCAAGACTGCTTCGTCAGCGTATAATAATATATCAAAACTAGTGTTCTGATTAAGTTAATTCCTAAACTATTTTTTTTAGTTATATAAATAATTATATTATGACTTATACTTGACCTACGAAGGCTTTTGATAATATACCCTTAGATAAACACTGCTGAACTTGAGAGCTAACAAATGTAAAAAAAGCGCTAATGTAAGCAGAGTTGTATTATCCGGGGACTAACGCCTTCCGGAGGTTAATAGAAAAACAGAGGTGGGATAACAAGCCATTCAAAATAAAATGGTCCTTATTGCACAAAAAGCACATTAGTATTGACACTGAGAAGTATTTTTATTAAATCTTTTGGAGCGCGTTGATGTATGGATGTGAGTGAGTCTTGGATTTTGAAGAGCGACAGAAAAAGACTTATCTGCGGAAATGTCTGTGTTTTTTTTTTTGCGGAGAGGGAATAGACCAAAACAAGTTGGGTGGAGAGGATGAGTTAATGACAAACTGTATGAGCCCCAGGGGTGATGAAACTACAAGGTGGCCGGGCTGACACAGGGGAACCACCTTCTTTCTCTTTTATCTTATTCATTTATTTTTTAAGAGAACTGTATTACAAGTAAATTAACTATTTTCATGATACTTATTTCTGTATAACTTGTAAAATTCAATTGAATAGTTAACTAACAAAGATAATTAGCCTTTGTAGGAAAGGGCCAATGTTATTGTTCTGTACTCAGCAGATATGGCATTTATGATATTTTGCTGTACATCGCTAATGTACAAGGAACTTCACAGACGTCCACAGAATACAGCATAACGCAGGGGTGTCCACAGGGGGGGGGGTCGTTGACAAAAAACTTTGGGAAAGTATGAAAAATTATAACTACGTTGCAATAAAAAATTGATTGTTAATAAAAGTTCATGGTTTGTTTGTCAAGAATGGAAGGAATCAGAGCATTTTAATGTAACAATTAGTTTTAGGAATTCAAATACCCAGAGGACGAATCACGGTCTCCGATAGCCATGACAGAGACAATAACCGAGACCGACAAGAGCTATGGGGCAGTGGGACAGTGGCTCGGCTGAAAGAGCTGTGAGCCGAGTTAAAATAAAAAACAGGCTCAGGTCTGCAATGGGAGATCCATGTCTTTCAAACCTTATGGTTTTAGCTTCAGAGAAAGACTTATTAGAGTCGATTCCTAACGAAAAAATAATTTATACCCCACCTTTTTTTTATCGTCATCGCAGAGAAACAAGTTACTGTGCCGAATATAAGCCAAAGCAACTAGGACTTCATCAAACCAATATTTTTTTCATTTTTTCTTCTTTAGAATACGCTTTGTTGATATTTTGTTCCTTTGCTTTGAAATATTGTCTTAAACGTATTAATTTCATTAGATTATTTATTTATTTACTTGTTTAATTTCAAATGAGAATTTATTTGCAAACTGTACTATTCTTGGCTTAAACTTATTTGTGATAAAACGCTTATTACAATGACATTTTCTTGTAATCTTAAATACCTTTCCTTTGGGCGGGTTTCATGAAGTTGGGGTGGGGGGGTGACATCAAGGACCATCAAGCTTAGGGGAGATGGCACCCTGCATAACGACTACTTCTAGTTTTGAAGAAATAGTTTTTTTCAACCCACCGATTCACTTACAAATCGATTCTAGGTTGCCGACTTAAATGCGAGTAATGACTTCATTACCTCGGCAGTGGGTCGGAACTTCTCTAACCTGCCTGCAGTTGGGTTAGTAGATTCAGATGTATTCATATGGTGTATAGTGTCGGCGACCGAGTATCAGGATACTGTAAAACAGGAAAGGATGACAATTTATGGAAAGCGGAGGGGGCCGCCTTGACACGTTGCCAGGGGGCCCTGTACCGCTAGTTACCGCCACTGACGAGACCTATAATAACTATAATAAACGGCATATGTGCTAAGTAAACAACACTGATATTTTTCTGCAACCTTAAAAAGATTTACGGAAACCGCACTTTTCGGATTACCCTTGAGCTGGCACAGCGATTTTTGTTAATATCCTCAACTGTTCTCATATATCCGTGCTATATTTTTCGTAGTATATAATAAATTGTTTAAGCCTTACATTTTATTTATTGTGTTTTCCCTTTATTTACTTCTTTGGATGTCTTCATCTAGATATGAAGACTCATTGATCGTCTGTGGAAGTATTTTTCTGTCGGCAATAGTTTTTTTTTTCTATCGGTCTTTTATATCCATACTTCACAACCGTATATTAATGCGCTTTTCATAACTGCGTTGTAGACGTGCATCTTGGCTTTCGTAATTAATTTTTTTCCAAGACACACAACACACACACACACACACACACACACACATATGATTAGAGAGACTGTAATTTTACTACCACTGTCGATTCTCGTATTGATTATTTTTTCGAAGGTTTATATTTATAAATTTTTATCCCCGAGTATCTAAACTCTGTGTATCATTTGATCTCTCTCTCTCTCTCTCTCTCTCTCTCTCATCAGTCACCTGATTGGTTTGATGAGGTATTCCACCTTCTCCCATTCTGAGCCAATCTCTTCTTCGTCTCCGTAATCTGCAACATTCCCCATTCTAAACAATCCGTCTTCTTGTACTGTAGTGTTCAGGTACTCCAGACTCGACGATATACGTATAAGTTTAGCAACTGGTCTTACAGCTAAAGATCTGAAGACATCAAATATTTGAAGAAATAAATGACTTCAAATATTTACAAAATGTTATTGACAATTAGGGTTAGAACAAGGAGTGCAATTATAGAAAGAATTCAGGCAGGAAGTAGGGCCCATTTTACAAATATACAAGAATACGAGAAGAAACAAAGTAACAACATGGCCGTACCATGAAACGTGGAAAATGACCAACATAACAATGTTATGTAAAACATGTAATTAACAATGTTTGAAAGTAAAATTTAGCGAATGATCTTAGCGATGTATGTAAATACAGTTAATAATAATTTTAACCACACGAGATGCTTAACAGAAGAAATTTGTGTTTGTATTTTATTTGTAAAGAGTAGGTATATAGCTATTAAGTTATAGCCAGATTTAGTTGTGATGTAAAAGTATTCACGATTTGTTTATTACTAAAAATTGTTAACAATTATCATAATAGTTTTATTTAATTTGCAAAGAATATATCAGATTTAGTTGAATGTGAAAGTGTTGATTTTATGTTGAATATTGCCATAACTGCCAAATATTAGATTAATTTATTTATATTATTAATACTATATCTCAGTTGTGTTAATTGATGTGAGTTAAGGTTAAAAAGAATTATTTCAGCTGGGGTTAATTTTGAAATGTTAAGGATCTTTTTTTTTAGTATATATGTTAAAATTTAGTATAGTTTGTATAAGGTTTCAGTGACTGCACAATAAATATGTGACAACACTGTTGGCGATAAGGTCTGATCGGAGCTAGGAAAGACTGAATTGAATATACGCCAAGGACATTAATAAACCCTAACTTGTCACTGCTCACAGTATGTGGTGAGCAGGTAATCCTAGTGCTGTGAATGTACTGAACATTGTCAATTTTGATAATGGGAATACATATATTAAAAAAATAAAAAATAGTAACTGGAAAACCGCTATAATTCAGAGATTGATCAATTAATAAAGGGAGAAGGTACAGTAAGATTTGTACAGACTACTACAACTGAGTCATTTGAAACGAAGATATAATGCGCAAGAGGACTATGAAAGCCCGAATTTTCATCTGAGGAGAGGGGAAGACCGAGATTGTAATTATTGGAAGCTGAAGACAATGGAAGTGAATATGAAGATTAAGAATATGAATGCATTAATGAGGTTTGGAAAGAAGTTGCCATGGTACACTAAGGGCTGACACGTCGGCTGGTAGAAAATTGGCTAACTGGTCATGCCACATAAAAGTACTAGTCTTTTAGATTGTTCTATCCAGATCCTCCATCTGGAGGACAATCTCCATACTAGTCTTTTAGATTCTCATCGAAAATACTATCCATTACAAAGTTACAACCAAACCTTAAACTGTTTTTCAATTTCTTACATTAAAACATATTTCATATTCGGATTTTACACATCTCTTTAAAAATATGTTCTTTAATAAATATATTAAAAAAATATTATTTTCAAAATTTTAAATTAAAATTTATTTAACTTGATTTTATAATATTTATCTACGTTACACGATGTTTTTTTTCGCTAAAAATAACGAAGGAAGTAAGTCGTGCCAACTGAACGGTCTGCATTAGGATGTAAAAGCATTGTACTGTTGGATGCACTTAAGAATAGTAAGGTATCCTTGATGTCGACCGGAAGGGAACTTCCTCTGTTGCAGAAATTGGCCGACCAGCGCCAACCAGCGTAGTTAGTATAAATCTTTAGACAAGAAGCCTTGGGAACAACGCCGTACATACAAATGGAGGAAACGACGACGAGTTTCCCACAGCCACGGTGATCACGTTCCAATTCATTTATTCACACTACTCTTACAGCGATAATCACTAACGCTACGATTCGTTTGGCATTTCCTTTTTTCTTGAATGAATTACAACTAACTATTCGATAAATAGCAGAACGGATTAGGCGATAACATGAAAAATAAACTTCCGAAAAGAAATACTGTACTGATTTTTCATGTTATTTGTAAGTTACTCCCAAGTACCGTGTCTACTGTCTTGGTAAATATGTTTTACAATATTTTTTACTGTTACCACAGAATGACAAAAAAACTGTGTTCAAGATAATGACTTTTGTATCATGAAATAAATATTTAGGATTCTGATTTTGTGTGTGTGTGTGTGTGTGTGTGGAGGGCGCGCGCGCGTTATAGCTTATAATGTTTACGTTTATCCATGATTAAACAAGAAAAATAATATTTTCTTCTTCTTCGTATTCACCCTCTTCTCCTGTCGATTTAGGAGAGCCTGCTGTTTCTAACCAACTTTACCATTCGATACAATTTCTACAAGTCACCAGGCGCAGAACCACACAGGGGGGAATGGGGGAAATTTCCCGCCCCCTTCAAAATGGAAAATGGTCACTTCATACGGCATTTTATCGTCGTCTTGTGATTGTACAATGGTTTTTTGATTGTATGATAACAAATTTCAGTCACGTTATGCAGGTTTATGGTGTTACTCTAAAGTGACTTTAAACTGTAACTGTACCTTCCCGGTATATTAATTTTCGTTTGATATGTAACTTAAATGAGTAGTGTGTATTCTAAATTGTAAGTTATTATTATTGCAAGAACAATGAACTGACATTAAACACAGATATGATTTTATTCTCGTTCGTTAATAAACGTATTGTGTTGCCAATAACAGACTGTATATGTTTATCTTCAATCATTCCTATCATCTATACTTGAGACCATTAAAGAATAGTTCAACTTTTCATATTCCTTCCCCAAAGTCAACCCTCCCCCCAAATTGCTTGCTGGGTCCACCCCTGCATCTCACTCTTAGTCGTACAATTCTCCTTTTACCTTTTTAACGATTATCTCTGTCCTTCTGTCATCATCCGTCCTGTCAAAAGATCGTTTCCGACTTGTCAGGACTTTATCCAGTCCGCTACACCCGTTATTTTGCACGTTTGTCGAATATCAATTTCATCACACTGTTTCGTCGTGTTTTGCCTGTTACTCTTCTTAATGGGTTCGTTTCAGCGACTTGGCTTTGTCTTCTGGCTGTTGAGCTTTCTGGTCTTGCTTCTGTCCATACGTCAGCATAGGCCTCAATATATTATTTTATATTCTTGTTTTCATTTCCAAATTAAAAAATGTATGGTTCCAGATAACATCACTCATCACTCACTCTAACATCTAGTATGCTTTTCTGGTTTGCCAACTTATTTCTTTCCTATTGAATCAAAGCCTGACATCGTTACTCCTACGTAGCTACCTAACCTAAATTCCATTATCTGCTCCAAAGTTTCATTATTGACTTGCTTCTCACTGATGTTGCAGCGATAGTCATAGCTTTAGTTTTCCTGTTGTGATCACTGTATTGTGTTATTTGCAGGGGATGTTAAATTTGTTCAGAAACCTTTGAAGATCGTCTTCGTTTTCAGTTATAAGAACTAGTATCATCAGCATAGCGTGTAATGTCGCAATTAGTAGGGCCCATTACCCGTTTTATATTCCCTCATATTTTTCATGGCTATTATTATTACGAGCCATGAAAAATATTTCTTTATTTTTCATGGCTCGTATACTGTTTGCAGATAATATCAATTACAGAATTAAGTGAGGAAATGAACGTACATGTAAGAGAAAAGGAGGAGGATGGTCACGAAGATTGTTAGATTGGAAGCAACGAGGAGACGATGACGAGGAGGCACTTGGCAAGCTGTGAAATATTCAACTGAACGAAATTTGTTCTGCAGAGAAATGAGTTTACAATTTAACAACTTTATGACACCTGACCGTTTCAGCCTCATTTCAGCTATTCTCTGTAAGTGGATACTATTTTGAAATCAAACAATCAGTGCAAACAGCTGAGAGCCTCCATGTCGGTGTATTCTGTCCCGACCAGACGTTCAACATAGAACCCTGGAGAAGAGCAAACAAGAAACAAGCTAAAAAGAACACTCAAAGAGGGAAATCGGGTTGTCTGGGCCCTAACACTAGTAAGCTCCCTGAGCTGCAGAACTAGTTCGGTCTTACAATTTTTGCAAAATTTTGCTCAATTTTTTTTTATTGGTGCTCCTAAAAGACAGAAATTTTCAAAGCAAACACTACATTCGGACTTGGGTTAATATAACTTCCTTTAGTCTTATGTTTGGCATAAGAGTTTTTCAGAATTTTAATACATTTTTTGGTCTTCTAAATTAAAAAATTTTTTAAATTGTCAAACCTAAACATTATATTCAGACTGCAGTTCTAAAATTGTCTTCAATTTAATATCCCACGTGAAGTTTACAATTTTTTTTTAAAGTTTTGGTACACTTTTTATCCCTGGTGCCACAAAATTTTTAAATTTCCAAAACTGAACACTGTATTCAGACTCTGGTTAAAATTCTGTTTAATCTGATATCTTACAAGGGCTTGTTGAAATTTTTCAAAATTTAGACTCCTCGCGTTTTTTTCTCCCTGCCACCTATTTTTGGAGTGGATCGAGCTAAAAAATTCTCAGCATCGGCTAAAATGGTCGGAACATCTTAACTGAATGGATGATTGGGCGCACCCCCAAACAACTATAGAATTATAAGGGTATGGGATGTCCGAAGAAGCGTTGGAGTGACCAGCTCTAGTCTATTTGCTTAAGACCGGAACAAACCATTTTTGAAGTGTTAACTTCTTATAGCAGAGGAGAGGGAAAAAATTTACACGGGAGTGAATCCGTAGAATGTGACGTCATCAGAAAGGAATGCGACGGGAATCCGTAACAATTTCCCCCTCTCTGTTTACATGTTCATGTTTCATATATCACTCTTTGTTTTTTAGTAATATTTTTTATTCCGTATTTATACGCACTATTAGGTATTTATTTCGCACTTTTCCGTTAATTTACGCACTTCTTAAGGTTTATTAATTTAAAGTTTGAATTTTGTGCGCGGTCAAATGTAACATCGCGTGTTCGATCGCACGCGCGTTTTCGTCTTTCTCGCTCATAGATTCGATATTTATAAAAGCTATTTGTACAATGTTTAACCTTATTTATTACTTACACTACTTATAGTTATTTTACAAAAATGTCATTTTTTCGTCCTTTTGTCATTTACAGGATATTAGTACTGTCTTTAGTCGTATTTGTATTCATCGTTCAATTAGTTAATTGTGTGTGTTGTTCTTTAGTCCAACTTCTGTTATTTTTTGTTCTGTGCTATTATTTCGTAGTTTAGGTATATCGTCTGTATCTTGTATGTTTTATTATTGCTCGTCTTTCTCGGAATTATTAATTTGCTTGATTTTATTTCCACTGATTTGTTAGTTTCTGTTTATTTCCTCAAATCTTTATCCCTGTGTTTGGAATTTTCGGGTCAACTTGTACTTTTGTTTATCAAACGTTCAACTGTTTATTTTAGAGACATTTCGAGATGTTACATATGCCCCATCTTCAAGGTTGATAATTTTCTACCACGTGCGGCTAATAAAAGGAAATTATGGAGTGCTTTTTGTGCAATTTTTAGTAGATAAACCTGGGTTTAGAGAAAAAAGGGAAAAAATTAAAAAATTTACTCCGGACATCTGGATATCATGTAAACTTTACTTGAAATCACGTCATAAATACAGCGACGTTATATTTCCGGAAAGTTATGACGATGAAATTATTGGTTACCATTCCTCCTGCTACAAGGAATTCAATGTAACAAAAAAGTATTTGTTGAATGAAAGGTAAGTCTAATATGCATTGTACGTAAATGTTTAAACATTTAGTAATTATTTTCTTAAGCTGTAACGTAATTTTTAACGGTAATTTTTTAATAAATTATCTTTTTGAAATGATGTAATTTTCATTTAATTTGAAATGGTATTTTTAAGTTAACACTTCTGTCGGCAGTCCCACGACAGCCAGATTTTTTTGGTTGAATCCTTGCCAAAGATGATGATGACTGATCTCAAAAACAGTAGGGTTCTATGTATTACGTGTGTGAATACGCATGCCAAGTTATTATACGCAGAAAATCGGTTAATCGTTGTCGTGAGACATACCCCAAATAGACAGAAGTCAGAAAAAAGCCAAACGGTCGAGTTAAAATGAGAACTCGTTTTTTTAATGAGGACCTTAACAAAGAGGTTCTCGTTAAATTAAGAGAACCTTTGTAAGACGATCTGAGGAGAGTTTAAGTTTTGTGGCTTATTAACTGACTGGCGACGAATACCTCAGGAAAGAAATCAGTGAAGACCGACCGGAGAAGGGAGTTTTCTTTCAGTGTAAGTACTGACGATGAAAACACACGCACACAATAATTAGTTAATGTAAGTGTAACTGCGCGCGTTACAAAATCACGTTGCTCCCGTTGAAGGCGAGAATGTGCGAAATCCGCGACCGACAGCTCAGCATTCACACACTTTCTCCTCCCGGCCGGGTTGTCAGTTATACACAGAGCAATATTTATACATGTATATATACATTACGGTAATACCGGAGAGCACGCAACCGGCGATGACGATTGTCACGCTCGTGGTACCTCTGGACTACTGTGTTACGCAATGGCGACGGCGGCCGTCATAAGGTGCTGCGGCGTAGTTGACGGCCATCGTATCAGCAGTGGAAACGAAATGACACAAACAATAAGTAAGAGAGGTTGAACTATTACGATCAGAGTTTTATTAGTCGACCTAAGTGTCTGTTGTTGTTGTTGTTGTCGTTTTTCTTTTAGTAAGAATTTTTTAGTTCCCAGTTAAATCTAAAAAGAGAAAGGAGAATGTGACTGAGAAGTACGGACTTATCGCTTGATAAGAGTGAGAGGGAGGGTGTTGGGAGGAAGTGAGATACCATCATCAGTTTCACTCTCAGCGAAAACCTCTCTAGTCGTTCTTCAATGACTTTTCCGTCGACGTAGTTTTCTCCAGTTAATTACGTATCCCACGAAAATTAAACTGTCCTCAGATTATTATCATAATTTTTTTTGCGAAGAACCCCTCTATATATTATGCACGGCTCTACACTACATTACACTAATTCCTGTCGCTCTCTGCAGAGCATAAAGCCTCAACGAAGCTACGCCAACGGACTCTATTTTGGGCGAAGACTCTGAGCTCTCCAAACGACTTCCCCTCCTTTTCTGCTTCCATCTCGACAGTTCTCCTCCACGAGATTCTCGGTCTTCCTCGTCTTCTTCTTCCCTGTGGGTTCCAAAAGACGGCTTGTCACTCAATTGCATTTTGGTACTTCCGCAAGGTATGCCCAGTTCACCTCCATTTTCTCCTTTTGATTTGGGTGGCAATGGGTTCCTCGTTTGTCCTCTTCCAGCGTTCTTCATTTGAAACAATGTTTTACCAGAAAATTTGCAGTATTTTCCTCAGGGACCTATTGATGAAGACCTCCAGACACTCGGCAGTTTCAATTCTGACTTTCCAAGTATTACGATGATGGTGACTAAAAGAGTGTAAATATAGTTTAGTTCCTGAAATTACCAAATGATTCTCATTTTTAACCCAGTGCTAAGTAAAATTATACCTTAGAATTCAAGGGATGTTCACTTGATATTTTCAGCTAGGAGTTTATTACTTTATTTAAAAGTTCGAAGATCCAAATTTACATAATGTAAACTAGATTTTAAATAAATTTTGTATTAAAAAGCAATATATACTTTCATTTTAACGGAAAATAATGAAGGAAGTATGTTTTTAGATTACAGACAGAGACGTTTTTCTTACGTCGTCAAAAACAGTAAAATTTTATTCCTGTTTTATTCGTGGTGTAGACGGTTAAACTACGAAATTTGCTACAGATTGTATTGGGTAGATGTTGGTCGAGATTGTTACTTATGGAGGCGAGACATGGATATTGACAAAAAAGAAACAAGAAATACTAAGAAGGTTTGAAAGAAAGAAAGAAAGCTCTGAGACATGCTTATGGCCCGGTTAAAGAAGACGACGAATGGATAATAAGAAGTAATCAGGAGATATATGAGCTATGTAAGCATGAGGCTATTGTAAGATTCATAAAGGCTCAACGAATACAATGGTTAGGTCACCTAGAGCGGATGGATGGTCAACGTATGCCAACGTATGAAGAAAATCCTAACGGCCCAAATCTATAAATGCAGAAAGAGGTGCCGACCTATGATAAGATTGTTGGATGGTGTGCTAGAAGATATCAGAAGAATGAATGTGAGGGGTTACACTGAGATAGCAATGGATGAGAGACACTGGAGAAGATTGGTGTTGGAAGCCAGTGCTCACGTTGGAATGGAGTGCTAAAGAAGAACAAGAGGTTGATCGATACCTTTGAACCCTTCAAGCGCCACTTCTGGACAACGACCGTTCTTGACCTCAAGTATGGAGAAATTATTACTTCATCTGAACTGTGAGATAAATAAATTCTCCACTTATCTGACTCTTTTAGCTCTGTAGAGATAATATGTTGAGACGACCGACTTTTTAAAATTTATATTGTATCTTTGAATCTGTTTCTCTTATGGATCTCTTATGTCTTTGTACACTTGTTTATTCCTCTTCCTTTTACATTGTCCTCCCTCAATTTTCTATTATTTTAACATTTTTTCTGTAACGCTATAACATTTTTTAAATCGTAAACAAAACGTTACCCAATTTACAATGGAAGGAAATTTTATTTCCTGAACTGAACGCAAAGATCGTGGAATTCTATTATAAGTTCTTTTATCGCATCATAAAGGTCATGAAATGTCATGGGGGTCATATACTTTCATCAAAAGAACTATCTAATGTTCTTGCTTTCTATCGACAAGTCCTTTCGGTCAGAGCAAAAGGTGAAATTATTAACCCCAGTTACTTATAAAGGATCTTTCCGGTTTCTATATAATTAATACAGGATTATACCTGACAATAATAAACCTTTTGCTCGACCAGGTTGATCATTATAAATTTTCCTTATGACTTTAATACCAATGACTTTAATACTAATTTATACTGCAAATAAATACAGAATGTTAGAGCGTACATTCACGACGGTTGTATAGGCCTATTAATCATATGTTTCTTTCGCTCGGCTAAACGATCGCGCTCACGCACACGCGTACAGTCGTGCACGCACGTCCAATTAACCGAGTCTTCAGGTCGAGACGACGACGAAGGCGGCGGTGTGCGCAGCAAGCCGGGCGCCTCGGGCCGTTCTTCGCCGGTCGTCTCTTCATTTCGTATCACCGAAGATCGCGTAGTTGAATTCGTTTAATTGGAACTACATAACGAATCTCCAGAAATTAAACGCTCGTTATTCTGGTTTTTTTGTTTTTCTTCTCAACTGAGAAAGAAATGTCGTCGTTTCCGTTGATGCCAGACAATATAAATATAAAATTTAATTTTAAATGGAGCTTATTTTGTATACACATTTGCCATTTCGACAAAATTAAAGTTGGTTTTCGCAGCCCAGCCTCCAAAAGTACTTATCTTCTCAGTCTCCTTCTCGGAGATTTTTTTCTCTCATAGCTTGTTGTTCCCGGTATGTAAGTAAAAAAAAGTTTTAGAAGTCGTGTATATATATATTTTTAATATCAATAAACGTTTTTGCTAGATTTTATGTACTGTAGGGTTCATACATCATTTTTCCAAGTTTTTCTTGGCCTTACTCCTTCTTCGTCGTTCTAAACGTGTCCACTTTAACATTAGTTTTGGCCACCTTTCCTCCTTCATCCTTTGCACTTGACCATGCAATCGTAGGCTTTTTGCTCCCGTTGTTGAAGCATCGTCACAGGAAACGCTGATTGTTGAGGATCTTAATTAGTCACAATAGCTATACGGTTACGATATCGATAAATAATATATGGATCGTATGCTGCATTTACTGAATTCGGTCCAACCGTTGCTCAGTGCTCTCCCCACCAATGGTGGAGGGGGCAAAAACACTTCGTATGCCATACGCGTGTGCGTATACCTGTACAAAGTCTTGACTTTTTCTGCTTTGTTATTGCTTTATTTATGTTATGTTTATGTTAAATGGTATAGACATTTCACATTTTTGACACTAATTAATAACACCAAAATGGGAGGGTTTTGATAAGTTCTTTTGCAAAATAAGAACATTTGTTTCACTGTAGATTTTAGTATTTTGACACGTTATTTTAGTTTATCGTTAAGTTATGTTGCATTCATAAATAGTTATTGACGAACATTTAATGTTGAAGCCACTAATGCAATTTCAGGCGAATAACAATTAAAAGTAAGGAAAAAAAAAAAAAGATGTGAACCGTAAAGCTTAAAAGGTTTTTTGTTATCATTTAGCTGAATTTAATCTTCTCACCTACAGTCAGAGTATTAAAATATCGATGTTATTTTACATTAATTTTTTATTTTATCTAATTAGCTAATGTAATTAATTAGTTTAATTAATTACATTAACATGTTTATATTAAAAAATTAATTGAATAAGAGAAATTAATTTAATTTTTGGTGGACACCAAGTTTAATGAATGTAGCTGCAGAGGTTCTTTCCTTTGCAATATCGTAACAGAAGATTATACAATGTCCCTGTTAATTTAATACAAGTTTCATTTCATGGCTGTCTTCAAAAAACTTTCTGTGTGAAATATGTTTTTTAATCACTGTGCCGGTAAATGTTTTACAAGCTGATATAATCATTTTTTTGGCATGAAGTTTACTATCTGATCTAATCATGCAACAATTTATACATGAATTTTACGGATTTTAGCAAGTTTGATGATCCTCTAATTAATTTTTTAATGACTAAATGACTCGTTTAGTCACGTGGTAACTTAGCGTGAAACGCTTTTCCCCACTAGTTGGTGGACGGGGGGAGGGGGAAGCTATACGTGCTTCGGAACGTTTTCTGCCGTCACTTTGCCCGTTAGCACGCGATCCATGTAGTATACATAGATGGGTTACGATGGTAGAGAAAAATATTAATGCCAGAATTGTAAGAGGAAGACCAAGGAAAGAGTACCTGAATATAACGGCTGGAGAGGTAGGCTTGAGGGGGAGAAGACAATAAACTGGGAAATCTGGTGACTTCAGAAAATGGCCGCCTACCCAATCTCCGGACTGAAAATAGAAGAATAAGAAATGTAGTTTCCAAAAAACATGGAAACAGAAAAAGTAATATTTTTCAAAAATTAGGGTACACAGAATACTCTGAGAACTGGACTTTGGCAAAACATCCAGGCTAAAGTGATTGAGACTCCTGGGATGCGAGCGGCTTTAAAAAACCGTAGCCGACGTACTTTTAGAGACGTTATAAGACATTTGTCAGCCACTAGAGATGACAAATGTGTTAGATAATATTGACAGTTACCGCAGAAACTGGGTGTAGTATCTAAGCAGGTTAGAATGACAGACGTCGAACTATCGCATAAATCAGTTGGGAGAGTCTGCACGCACACGCACACGCACGCGCGCGCGCGCGCGCGCACACACACACACACGAACTAGTTCAGAGAGCTAGCTTACGTCCAACTTAAACAGCTTGGAAAAGTACATATATGAATGTATGTGTGTAAGTAAAAATGATTTTAGAAGTCGCGGAATTTTTTGTAATATCAATAAACTCTTTTTTGCTTTATTTTATGTATTGTAGGGTCTATATGTGTTTACGATATTATTTAATATCTCTGCACGTGCTACGTAAAAACAAAAAGGGTTTCTTTTAATAATCCTTAATGGAGTGTGTGTGTGTGTGGGTGTGTGTGGGTGTGTGTGGGTGTGTGTCCGCGCGCTTGCTTTTTTGTAAACTCAGGACACAAAAAATACGAGTTGTTAATACCTCGCGTATGTATAAAATGGCAATTACGTAGTATCGATACATCGAATCGATACGTGGCTGAATAAACACAGTTCACTTCGATATTGATACCCGTCACTGTTAATAAAGCTTTGTTAATACCGGTCCGGTTGGAGCTGACAAAGGGTTGACGAGGGCTTTTGTTATTTTGCTTAAAAACACGGCCTTCTGTATATATTTATTAATTTCAATTCAAATAATATTTCCAAAATAACAAAGCAGCTCCTCTCGTTTTATAAGAGGCATATGATTTTTTTAAAACTAAAATTTAAGCAGATTAAATTTTATCTGGTGTAAGAGTATATAGTATTTGGTGTCGCGACAAAAGCGCCCAGCGACATAAGCGCCCAGCGACATAAGCGCACAACTGATAGTGGTTGAAAGGGGTGCGAGTGAATGGGTGAGGCTGCATATTTAGGAAAAACGAAAGTTTAGTATTTTAATAATGATTACTGATTTTTTTCGGTTTCCAGTTAGGTATAGCTTGAATAATTAGTCGAAAGAGCTTGACGTATGTTTCTTTCTTCTTGTCTGGTAACAATGCAAAAGCCACGGGGTATATATTTGTTTCTTCTTCTGAGCTTCCAAAATCTGCATGGATAGAGTAAATCTGCGAAAACTGTTTGCTGGAGCTTTTAAAAGTTCCGTCCATTAAAAAATCTTCACAATTGTTTAGCCCCTCTCTTCCTATATTTCCACTAAAAATCAATATTCTTTCACCGAGTGAGTTGTCATCCGCCAGTAGAAAGCTGCTACCATCATTCATCTTCAACAAATCTTTGTCAAGAACTACGTCTTCACGATTCTCGGGCTCTGTTTGATTCCCTTGTGATTTACATCCCTGTCGTTGGAGAGTTCTTTTAGTCGTGGCCTGAGCTGGAATCTCTGTGGCAAAATCGAAACCTTTGTTGTGAAGTTCACCCAACTCTTGATTGTAGATTCTCGAGATTTGCGTTTCCTCTTCACGGGCACGCTTTTTTACTTTCTGAAGTGATTTTTTGACTTCCAGTCGTGCTTCGTCTGGAGCGCCACATTGATGTTCACTAGTACTCAAAACTTCGCCAGACTTACTCTTCATAAGTCCTCGGCATCTTGTAGACCTCTCTCTTGAACACCTCCAGAATATTGCCCCTTCCACATTCTGTGCCGCTTTAAGACATACGAGTAGCCTCCGTACAGCGCGCACGGCTTACCCTTATTTGTCGTCGTAAGTTCCATTTCACCAGCCAGCAAAATTATGTAGCACACACCGCACCAGCACACACGTCTTAATAAACGAAAAACTAAAGCAACAGTGGCAAGTGTCGGCGAGGTAGAGGGTTGGAGCTTCGGGATTCCCACTTCATTGTTTTTCAGCGAGGGTGTTGACCGCAGGTAGCTAGAGGCAGGGAGGGGTAGTTTGGGCGCTTATGTCGCAAATTTCAGTATGTGCGCTTATGTCGCTGGGCGCTTTTGTCGTGAATTCTAGTATTTTATTCCGGCGGTTTGGGTTCGGTTCCCTCGGCGGACAAAAATTTCCTCCTCCCTCCTCTTAGGCACATACCGTCTTCGATAATTTTAATAGCTGTTGGGATAACAAACCAAGGTTAAAAACTAAGAATATTAGTGGCAGAAAGAACAACTGAACACATTACAACTGAGTGGAACCAGTCGATGAATTAGACTAGCATGGACACAATTTTGGAAACTAAGATCAACTCCTGAAAACTGTAAATATTTCAAGTAGGCCTACTTAAAAACTAAAATATTTTACCAAAGCGTTCTTCCGGTGCAATTAAAGATTACTAAAGTAATCTGGCCAGAAAATCATTACTGTCAATGCGAAATAAGCCGTTGGTGTACAACACTCTTCAAGCCTGTGTGGACTGCTTACAGCTTTGGAGAACTGCATCTAAAGCCAATATCGCCATAATGGAAAGGTTTCAGACCAAGGTGTTGCGTGCCATAACCAACGCACCGTGGTTCATCAGCAACAAAGACATCTATAGAGATCTGGACCATTACGATACTCAGCGAAATATATGTGAAACGCTTGAAGAGCACACGAATGCTTTAGCCATAAATCTACTAGACAACAGCCTACAGACAAGATGTATAAAATTAATATTTCCTCTGGACTTACCTAGACTCTAACACTATAAATATATTATACATAATATGTTACTTTTAAATACTCATACAGAGAACTAATCAATGGACTAGTCCTCTTCATGGCATGTATTCTGTGCACAATTATGCTTATTGTTATGTGTTAATAGATTGCATAAGTAAACATAAAGAAAATTAAAGTTCTCAGACTTCCACGGCCGACTTAATATTATTCGTCCGATTAAGTGCCGGGCTATTAGGCCGTGTTCTTGTAGGTTATTCGAACCAAACGTGTCGGCCTCACCAACGGACACCATCTTCAGTGGAAACGCGCGCGGCAGATGTTCGCTTAAAAAAACCTCAATACTGAGGCAGACCATGAACGGTTCACGAGGTGCATGAACCGGGAGCCATGATTTGCCTCAGCCTCGGCATCCTCACTGAATAAATCGCCCAACGAAACTGACTCTAAGCCAGCCGCTGTACTTATATATAGCCTGTCGATGTTCCAGAATAATGTTCCATAATTTCAGTCGTTAACAAGGACTAGAAAGTCTAGAGGGTACTTTTGTGCCGCCTTGAGTGAGAAGCCGCACCTGCTCGGCTAGCCTCTCGACTCTTCGTTAAGCGTTACATTATGTTGAAAAGTTAATTTGTCGCGTTAATTAAGTTATTCATTTAATAAAAGTTAATTAAAGTTGAAAACTGTCGCGTTAATTGAAGGCACTCGTTACCGGGAAATCTATCAAAAAATCGAGTTTTGGTTTTTTGCTTAAAAATCTTCAATACTTTCCGAGTAATTTGATACAAAATTTATGTGATTACGCCAAATAATAATTTTTTTTTGATTTTTTAAAACTGAGACGTAGGAAAAGTTCTGTCAAAAATGGTCTTGCTATTTCAATTTTTTACAAATCTATTTTTTACAAATAGTAGAAACATGCGGATTTTACCATTGGAAAGGAAATGCCAATAAACATTCACTACCAGTGTCTGTAATAAAGCCAATATTTGCTGATCTGAGTCATCCTAATTTGTTAAAAATCATGTCCTCATGGGAGTACACAGAATGCAAACAAGTCGCTGAACCATTTCATTTGGAATAGATCGCTAAAAAAATACATATTTGTTGGACTGGATACTTTGGTTTTGGGTGTACATGATGCTATATTGACCTTCAATGAAGGTGGTATAAGTAAGTGTCAAGTCTTACAAAAGATCCTAGGGATCAAACTAGGATCAAGTATGGTTAAGTTAATAAAAAAATTTACTTGCAATGAATCCTTGAGGCAGAGACAGCAGTAGATGAATTGATTTAAAAAGTTAGACAGTCAACAAGAAATGTGAAGAGAAAGCTAGACGACGAAACGGACATAACTGAAGACTCCGAGTACAGAGCTGGACTATTTTAAATCAGGTAAAACAAAACAAAAAAAAACAGGTACTCTTTCCTTGGTCTTCCTCTTACAATTCTGCCATTAATATTTTTCTCTATCATCGTAACCCATCTATGTATACTACATGGATCGCGTGCTAACGGGCAAAGTGACGGCAGAAAACGTTCCGAAGCACGTACAGCTCCCCCCCCCCCGCGACCACAACTAGTTGGGAAAAGCGTTTGACGCTAAGTTACCACGTGTACTAAACGAGTCATTTAGTCATTAAAAAATTAATTAGAGCATCATCAAACGTGTTAAAATCCGTAAAATTCATGTATAATTTGTTGCATGATTAGATCAGATAGTAAACTTCATGCAAAAAAAATGATTATATCAGCTTGTAAAACATTTACCGGCACAGTGATTAAAAAACATATTTCACACAAAAAGTTTTTTGAAGACAGCCATGAAATGAAACTTGTTTTAAATTAACAGGGACATTATATAATCTTCTGTTACGATATTGGAAAGGAAAGAACCTCTGCAGCTACATTCATTAAACTTGGTGTCCACGAAAAATTAAATTAATTTACCTTATTCAATAATTTTTAATATAAACATGTTAATTAAACTAATTAATTAATTAGCTAATTAGATAAAATAAAATTAAATTAATGTAAAATAACATCGATATTTTAATACTCTGACTGTAGGTGAGAAGATTAAATTCAGCTAAATGATAACAAAAAACATTTTAAGCTTTACGGTTCACATCTTTTATTTTTTATTTCCTTACTTGTAATAGTTATTCGCCTGAAATTGCATTAGTGGCTTCAACATTAAATGTTCGTCAATAACTATTTATGAATGCAACATAACTTAGCGATAAACTAAAATAACGTGTCAAAATACTAAAATCTACAGTGAAACAAATGTGCTTATTTTGCAAAAGAAATTATTAAAACCCTCCCATTTTGGTGTTATTAATTAGTGTCAAAAATGTGAAATATCTATACCATTTAACATAAACATAACATAAATAAAGCAATAACAAAGCATCTGTATTTTTTAGACAAATTATCCATTATTTCTGAAACCAAGTAAACTAACAAGCTGAATTCTTTTGTGGCTCTTGGGTTAATGGAGATACGAGACTACTAGACTAGGATATAACTAAACTACTACATCAATACAATTTCATTGAAAAATATAAACGTAAAAAAAATTAAATATGCTTTTTCTATGCAAATTTTTAGAGCAAAACATAAAAAATTATTTAAAAAATCAGGAAATTAAGATAGCTTTATAATTGTAGTAGCCTTTTAAGAGTATAATGCGCTAACCTACTTGCTACAATTTAAGGCTTCTATTTTTTACAAATTGTGAGATAATGGGTCTCAAAGTTGTGGATTTAACATGGTAAGCACAGCCGGTTACCAGTGCCCTTAAACAAATTCTCTTATTGGTTAACCACTCAATGACGTGTCAACATTCCTGTCCAATAATACACCGTTATTTGGCCAGCCTGAGTGGGTAGAGTATACAACTGCGAGAGAGATGAGATCACACTCACCGTGAGGATGTGGACAGGGACAGAGCCAGTCTGCCAAGATTAAAGCACGTTACTCAAAGAAGACATTTTTCTACTGTGATTTTTCCCGGCAATATGAAGATTAATGATCGTGGCGAAACCACGATCGATACAATAAAGAAAACAGGTGTACGAAACGACAACAAAAATGAAATGGATGATATAAAATATTTAAATCACAAAAAATTACTTAATCAGTGTGATGTACGATAGTTTTATTGTTATTCTCAATATTTACATTGTTTAAATTTTTATCCTTTTTTTTACAACTATCATATTTTCCATTTAGAATATGTCATTGCTTATAGATGGTACTCTCCTGAAACAAGTCAGCAATTTTGAATACCTGTGCTACAGTGTGTACAAGCAACGACGTGGTGAATAAGTTGCATAAGTTCAACCTTATGTGCGGTACCATCAGGGGAACCCTTACGTCAGCAAGTAAAGGAACATGCCTAACGTTCTACAAGGTGATGGCCCTTCCCACACTTCTTTATGGGTCTGAGAACTGGACTTTAACGAAAGTCCAGGCCAGTCGTATCCAAGCGGCTGAAATGAGATTTCTCAGGCACGTGGCAGCGTATACTCTCCACGGTCATAGAAGAAACACGGATATACACCAAGAAATGAATATTATGAGTATATTCGACAGGAATGCCCAGTATCGGCTGAATTGGTGGGAACATCTTTGCCGAATGGATGACTGCCTCATTCTCAAACAAATATGGAACTATAAGCCGAGGGGGGCGGAGGAGTGTGGGACATCTGAGGAGTGACCAGCTCTAATCTTGGCCTGTTTGAGACCGGAACAAACCATCCTCGGTTTAATCCTTGGAGATGATAATGATGATGATGATGATGAGTATTTAATTTCTTTCGTGAAATATTTATTAGTGCTCATACAAATTTCGTATTCACTTTTGATTTGACTTAGGCCTACATAACACATCTCAACTAACGTTTTCTAAATAGTTTTGCATCGTTTTTAATGTATTTTGAACGCGCGCGCGTGTGTGTAATTTAGCGAGTTGTTTCATATTATAAAAGTAACCATATGCTATTGTATTAATTGTTTCAGTTTGTAGTGGGCAAGAAACGAGAAATTCATACAAAAATGGTTTAAACATTTATGGAAGGAAAAAAACACTATCAAAGCAAATTTTAAAATAAAACCGTAAAGTTAACAATAGCCTGAAAGAGACGACGTAGGAGAATATAAATTGAAAATTGAAATCGCAGAAATAATATAGTCGGGTGTTGAAATGGCGGAAGAACAAGAAGAAGAAGAAGAGAGAGGAGGAGAAGGAGAAGGAGGAGGGGGACGATAAAAGTAGAAGAATACGAAGAGAATGAGAATTAGGAGAAGAAAACCAAGAGCAGTAGGGGAAGAAGAGCATAAAAGGAGGAGGAGGAGGAAAATGAGAAAAAGATAAAAATAAAAGTTGAAGAGGGGGTTAATAAAGAAAAGGAAGACGACAAGAAGAATGAGGAGAAAAAGAGTGAAAAGAGGAAGAGGAGGAAAAGAAATAAAAATATATGATAAATAAAGTGAACATTGAAATGGCGGTGAAATAAGGGTGAGGGGAGGAGGAGAAGTGATAAAAGTAGAAGTAGAAGTAGAAGAAGAAGAATTACGATGAGAAGAGGAAGAACAGTAGGGGAAGAAAAGGAAAAGGAAGAGGAGAAGTAAAAGACAAAAAAGAAAAAGGAAAATGTAGAAGAAGAAAAGGAAGAAGAAGAAGAAAAGGAAAAGATGAAAAATGAAATTAAAAGTAGGGGTGAATACAACGAAAGGAAGGTGATGATGACCAGGAGAATGACAAGAAGAAGAATGAAAAGAACAAGAGCAGCAGGAAGAGGTTGTGAATGAGGAATAGAAGGAAAAGAAGAACAATATGAAGGAGGAAAAGCAGTGTAAATATACGATAGGCTATATAAAATTCAGAAAAGATGAAGAGTATCAGAAGAAGAAAAAACGGGTAGGAGTAGAACAAGTTGAAGAAGATGTAAAATAATAAGAGAAGGAAGTAGATGAAGAGGGAGAGCAGTAAGAGAAAAATGAGGAAAAGTAAAGGAGGAAAATGGTAGAAGGAGGAGGGGGAGTTAGAAAACGTAGAAGTATAGGTACTAGTAGAATCTATAGATAGATAGGAGTATAGATCCTAGAAGGAGGAGTAGGAGGAGGTAGGAGTATAGATTAGAAGTAGAATAATAATAAGGAAAAAAGGGCAAGGGAAGAAGTCTGCAAGAAGCAGGATGAAAAGGGGAAGAGAATGGGGTGAGAAGTAAAAGAAAAAGACGACGACGAGAAGGAATAGTCTATACAAAACAAGCAAGGAAAAGGAAAAGAAAACAACATGTTAATTACTACAATAATTATGGGTTTACCTGTTCGTCGATAACAGTGGCACGATAAAAGCTACAAATTGCCGTGCAATAAAGTTGTGATTCATGCAAACTATGGTATGGTACTGTATGGTATGCGACTATTCTCGTGTTATGACTAAGCCGTATCCGGCAGCTAATGGTTGTTTGCCTACCTAGCCTACCCCTGTTGTTACGTTGTTGTCCGAGCGTAAATAGTTTTGTTCTGAATACAGCTGAATCACAACACACACACACACACACACACACACACACACACACACACACACACACACACACACACACACACACACACACACACACACACACACACACACACACACACACACACAAAGTTGTATTCTGCAAGCGTTTATCGTTAACTTTAACATAGAAAAACCAACATACAACCAGAGTTGAATTTGGTGAGAATTAATATGTATTATTTTAACATTGTTGTAGAAAAAGAATGGAAACCATTTGAAAATTAGCGTGGAGGTAAATTGCCACACCGTTTTTTAATGACGAGAAAATTGTCCGATTACCACACCGTTAAGCAGATAAGAAAAGAATCAGATCGCAAAGGATGAACGTAAGTAACATGCGACACCACGACGAGCAAAACTGCTGGTATGTGTTGCTAGCGTTATACTACCGTTACGTGCCTTCAAAAAAGAGTTGTCACCTGATATACTACGTAGTTTTAGATATTAAAATAACTCTATCCTGCTAAAACCTTCTTCTCGGTTTAATGCCTCACATACATTTTCACAAAGTAAGCATCAAAAGCTACAGTGCCGTCGTATTGCATGGGAAAAACTTCAAAAATTAGCATTTTAATCTACAAAATATTTGAAAAGGTCATTGTTGTTTGTATAGTAAGTTTTGCACTACGTTTAAGATTGTAACGGTGTTTAATTTAAGTATAAACATTATTGAATGTGGAACGATTCATAGGTATCTGAAAAATAAAACACGGAAGGATACCCGAATGAAATTTTATAAAACCGTGACTGTCCCCACATTCCTGTATGCTAGTGAGACATGGATTCTTCGTAAAAGGGACGTGCAGAGGTTCAGGTAGGTAAAATGAAATTTCTAAGAGGGACACAAGGTTGTTCTCTCTTGGGTCGGAAAAGGAACGAGGATATTAGACGCGATTTAAACATTGTATCATTGCACCAGAAGATTGAAGACCACAGAAGGAGATGGAGTGAACAGTTGAATCGCATGCCTGGTATCCGTCTACCTGTGGCTGCCTTGGGTTATCACCCTACTGTCTTCCCACCTTCCTACCGAGATGTCGGTAGACCGAGGAGGAGATGGGTTTCGGAATCTATATAAAGTACTATATCGTATTAAAAAATTAAATACATAATATATAATATATGCCGTCAGTTGTATACAGTTGTAGTAAAGGCATAAAAAAATAGGCACACGATTATTTTGTTTCATTTTTAAATAAATAAAATTAAGGACAAAAGGAAAAGAACGAAATCTCGAAGGCTTTAAAGGCCCGAGTCAATCCCATTATTCGTTAAACGCGGTGTTTTTATCGTTTCGACGGTTCAAACGATCATGATGGCACGATGACACAGATGACCCTAAAAGCTAGAAAACAATGATCGTTAGTCCCAAAACGTTTACGGCATCTGCACCGCCACGAGATCGGTCCTCTTCTGATGGTAACGACCCCTCAACTTGCCGGAACGCCACACAGTAACAGAGACGCCGATTTTAACATTAGACTACGCCCGAATACCCCAATCGTTTTAACGAATGATAGGAAATAAAAGCTGTTACGAATATTAATTATAGCTTAGGATGAGGATGCCATCTGTTATATGCTTAGACAGTTAGGTGAAGAATATCAGAAATGGGGCTTAACGATAAATACAAATAAGGCTGAATATATTGTCGTCGGAAATACATGCAGAGATATTTCTATTGTTGGAACGGGAAGTCATGGAGAGAGTACGTTCATAGAAATACTTTTGTGTCATGATTGCACAAGATGGAACAAGTGTAACAGAAATTAAAAATCATATAAGACAAGGGAAACAAGTGACGAAACAGTTACATTCCACATTATGGAGGAATAAACTAAGATCCGGAACAAAAAACAAAATATACAAGACAATAGAGGAAAGTACGAGATTGTAACGTATGGGGCTGAAGTGTGGGAAACTATAGAACAAATGAGGAAATGATTACGAGTCATGGAAATGTGAGAAGGTGCTGTAGCCTTACATTGGTCCATAGGGCAAACAAAATGAAGAAATATGGGAAAGAATGAATATATGCACGAATATAATTGTCTAGCAACAATTGATGCTAAAAGATTAAGATGGTACGGGCATGTGTGTCGTGTGGGTAATGATAGGTGGCCACAGAGATTACTGGAATGGACCCCTCCAGAAAGAAGAAAAAGTGGGAGACCGCGACCGACTTGGATGGAAGGCACAAAAAACGACTTTAAATATTACTGGAACATCGCAAACATATATAGAAAAGAAAAGAATAGTTTAAGTTTCTTACAGTTATAAATAAAAATAATTACATTAGGTACACAAGAATTTTGTTTAATTTTTAGCGTAAAAATCTATCTATTGTGGGTTATGGATCTGTATACTTTTATAGTTTCTTCTAAATTTGCATTAATTTCTAAACTGGCACCTCACGTAAGTTTCCACCTAACCATCTAACATTATTTTCAAATATTATTTTATAGTAAAGTTTTCTCTATTTTAACATATGCCTGCTTTTGAATAGGATTATGCTAATATAATATAGGCCGACGATTTACTGCACAACCATAGGTGAGCTGGTTTTGATATAGTATGGGCGGAAGTATATTTATTTTTTTTTAAACTAAACAAAAGCAGCTTTCCTAACCTTTCGTGAATTAGTCCGGTCAAGAGTAGCTTATCGAATCGATATCTAGCGTACGTAAATAATCGATATAGTTGAGTAGGTATATGAAGAAAAAGTACCTGTTTATACAATCCAATTTCTGAACTCAGGTACGGAAATAATTATTACAGTGACAATGTTTATTAATTGTTCACAGAATAAAGTGTTCTCTATTTTTCTCTCTACGAGGATAATATACCTTAACTAATATGTGAAATTAAATGTTAAAAGGATTTTAAATATAAACTCACTTTACTCAGACCCAAGACTCTCTTGGTGTCTGCCAAGTGGAGAAAGGCGTTGTGTGTGTGTGTGTGTGTGTGTGTGTGTGTGTGTGTGTGTGTGTGTGTGTGTGTGTGTGTGTGTGTGTGTGTGTAACTAACTCATTATACTGTAACCCATATAAAAACATACGGGAGTTGATAACCTTTGCAGGATCCTATGGTTGAATGAATTTCCACAGGTTAGATTACAAATTGAATGGGTATCAAAGTGTGGCGTTTTTTTCCTCCGCAATAAAGATGTAAGCGTGAATCATTGACCCTAGTGGACATGTTCCGCATGAGTTACGATTCTACGCGCAGACTGCACACCAAACCCGAGACCACAATAACCTAACATTTATTCTTCTTCTTCTTCCTCTCTCCGTCTTATTCTGTCTTTCTTCTTCTTCTTACTCTTCTTCTTCTTCTTGTTCTGCTGTAAATCTTTCAGAATATACCGTTCTTTTATTATTAAACTCTCGACTGCTAAACTAGAATGTAACAATTGCAACGCAGTTTTCGCGCATAATACCGTTAGCCAGTTAATTTAATTTTTAGTTCGGTTTAGCAGATTTAAGAGTTTGTTTGAATGTTTATTCTCGCCCAATATGGACAGTACCAGAAGTGTACAGAGCTATAAAATACTTCCTTTGAAGACAACACACACGCACACATAAATTTTATTGACAATAATGCCATTTTTGTTGTTTAATAAGTACATTTAACGCTTTTTATTACAAGGATATATTTTGTCGATAATATTGCACTTTTTACAGAAGATTATACAACCTTCGGGAGATATTTGTTTTCAAAAGAAATTTACAAATTGGATTGTTAGAAAAAGTAGCTGGTGTATTCAAAAGAAATGTACATTTATATTTATAATTTATTGAAACCACTCAGGCCTGTATAATATTACTAGTAACCTCTCAGACGATGTGTGGGCCAATCAATCGTGTTTTTAGAAAGAAGGTACGTCGAGATAAAAAATTAAAGTTCTACAAAGATATGGGAGTCCCTGTATTGTCCTATGGGTGTGAATTATGTACAAGAGCCAAGAAACAAGACAGTAAAATACAGGCCTCGGAAGCCTTCTTAAGAGCAGTTAAAAGGTGTTCTAAACTTGACCGTATAAGGAATGAGGCCATAAGAGAAGAGTTACAAGGTTTTAATTCCAATGAAAAATTAAAAGGCTACAAACAACGGTGGAAAAAACACTTAGAAAGAATATCAGGTTTCAGACTGACCAAACAAGTCTGGAAATACAAACCTATAGGACACAGGTGTGTGTGGTCCTAGGAAGACCCAGGAAGAGATGTCTGTAGGATTTTTGAAGGCGGAACAGGCAACTGTACCGATGATGATGATGATGATGATGACCAGTTACCTCTCTCAGCTGCACAACTTTAAACAATCACGCGCGGTCGCATTTCTAAATTGTAACATATTTTCTTTAATTTATAAAAATAAATTTTCCAGTGAAGGGTTAGTGAGGATCGGTAAAAAATAACACAAATTTTAACTTATTTGTGTTGACGTTTCGACACAAATTAAGTTAAAATAAGTTAATTTTGACCGATCCTCACTAACCCTTTACTGAAAAATTCATTGATTGACGGTCACTAAAAAAATTTAAGGATATAAAAATAATAAGGATATGGTTCGTATCTTACTGAAATTGCTAAAGTTCATACATATAAACACTTTTGAATATCGGCGATGTATAAGGGATGATTCTTACAAACATTCGAATACATTAATATGAACTATAAAACAAGTAATTTAATCAAATAAAACTTATAAGAAATTATGAGTTTAAAATTAAGTTAAAATAAAATTAAAACAATTGTAATAAAATAAAGGTAAAATACATTAATTTAAATACGTAATGCTGTAGAGGGAAGAAGAAGAAGAAGAAGAAGAAGAAGAAGAAGAAGAAGAAGAAGAAGAAGAAGAAGAAGAAGAAGAAGAAGAAGAAGAAGAAGAAGAAGAAGAAGAAGAAAATAGGAAACAGAAAAAAGATATCGAGGTGCTCATGAATATATTCTTTGTGAAATTTTATACAAGTTGGTTGGATTCTTAATCGTGAAGTTTTTCTTTTGAATAATTGATTTGTAAAATTAAACAGCGCGATAAAAGTAACACTATAAGATTAAAAAAAAACAAATAGGCCTACTTAAAGAGATCAGATAAGTAAAATTAATCTGATGGTTAGTTTTTTCTTTTCTTTTTAGATCATAAGTTTTATTAAGTATTAATTGGAACTGAATTACATTACATTGCTTCTTTGTTACCTGTTGATTATTATATTTTGAAACAATTGGATTAAAGAAAAAACCATATGTATATTTATTTTTTGTTTCACAAAAAATCACAAACATCAATTTATGTAAACACAGTTTTATGGCCTAGTTGTATATTTGTGTTAAAACTATAGTTTGTGAATGTGAGGATGTTGTATACGTATATGATTGTATTTTTTATTTTTGTTTTGTAACTCCTCATACGAGTTACGACTAGTAATAATTATTATTAGCCCTAGACAAAACAAATAATTTATTGGAATTCATTAAACTACCTACTCAACATAAGTGACAAAAGAACAGTGAGGCCTTTTTCCCCTTTAATTATGTTGTCAACCTAACCACCAACTACTTTTAATCTTGTGTAGAAAATAAGCGTTTAACAAGATAATTATTATTGAACTTGTTGTTGATAACGTATATTACAAGATTACGTCGTAATTTTTTAATTCAATTAATTTAAAATATACCTTATCTGATCCGTCAGCGATCTTGTAGTTTAATATTCCACTACATGTTTCGGGAATTAAATTCCCATCATCAGGTAAAACTTCTTCTTCCTAATAATATTATTATTAGGAATCGGTGAAATTATTAAAAACACAAACATACATGAACGAATAAAACAAACACAACTGTTAAAATGACATAATTAAAACACCGTACACACACAGCTAACGAAGACAGTGCGCATGCCTGACAGTCACATATCATCTGGGCTGATTGCAAAGTTCACCGTTTATCTTTAATACGGTATCATACAACGTGTTCGATCTAAATGAAAGCTGGTCGTTGAGCAAACTTTCTTTATGTATTTTGGATGCTTTATAAATTTCGAATTCTTCCAACGCATCCATCAAACGACCTTTGTTAGTGACATGCATGGGTACCATATTCTCCGCAAACCCAGTGTAGTTGTGATTTTCATTAATTAAATGTAATGCAAATTTATACTTGACTGATGTGATGTCCTTTTTTGGTAAATGTTCTTTATATCTTTCAATTAATCTCCTCCCCGTTTGGCCGATGTAAAACTTGTCACAATCATCACATTGCAATTTATATATGGCTGAGCAATTTTCTATTACTTTAGGAGAACTTAACCTGAATATATTTTTAAAATTATTGACAATTCTGTATGAAACATTGATATTTAATTTCTGGAACTCGTTTTTTATTATATTAGGGAGCACATTAGTAAATTCGGCTGATACAAATTGCACTTTATCTCTGTCATTTTTTATCTTATTCTGCTTATACTTGTGTTTCCGAATCAAATTATCTACCATATGACTTTTGTAACCATTTTTTATGGCTATGTATTTGATAACCTCATTCCGATGGTCTTCACGGCTTAAAGGTACAGTCATTAGTCTGTGCACTAATGCATTAAACGGCGCATTTTTTGGTGTAATGAGGATGAAACGAATTAGCATGTATAGTTAAGTCTGTGGTAGTTGGCTTCCTGTATATTTTAAATGTAATTGAGGGATTCTGTTTACGTACAGATAAGTCAAGGAAATTTATATTTTCATTATTTTCCATTTCCATTGTAAATTTAATTTTACTGTTTACGCTATTCATGTATTTAAGTAGCCTGTTAATTTGCCTATAAGTGCCATCAAAAACCACGAAGGTATCATCTACATAGCGTGTGTACGAAATAATGGCTATGTGGAATGTATTGCAATTAGACAACAGGTATTTATTTTCATAGAAGTTTAAGTAAATTTCAGCCAACAATCCACTTAAGGGGGAACCCATAGCTAACCCGCCTTCTTGTATAAAAAATCTCTTTTACTTATGGGACGGGAAATTGTCCACCACTTCAATTGTGTCCTCCTCTATCTCAATGTTGTTATGAACCTGGTAGCTGGTTCCTGGGGTTTCGGACGAGACGGCTTCATACAAAATAAAAAAAAACAAATTAATACTAATCAATATTACAATATACAAAGTGGCTGAAATACGTGTAATAACGTACTGAAATCAATCCTGTTAAAGTAATAACACAATAAAAATAAGCGCTATTGCAACATTGTTTACAAGATACTTATTGTCTTAAATGATTTTTGCTATACTTCATATTTCAAACGTACACACAAATGCTGTGTAATAAATTTGTTTGTAGACCTACATTTAAAAAATAGTTACTACTGTATTAGCGTACACAGCTGAGGTATTAATAAAACAGCATAAAAATTAAGAGACTAACAAAATTTCTTGTCAATTTTCGACCCTGTTGGAGGGGTCCCGTTCGTTCCCCCTGTAATATACAAAGTTAAGTGATTTAAAATTCAGCTTATTGAGTAAAAAATTGGCAAGCATACGAACTTCGTGTACCGATCGTGCAATATTTATGAGTCAATTCTGCATCACAGTTTACAGCCAGCGATGATGGACGGGCATTTGTGTCTGTTATCGTACAACAGCGTTTACGCTCGGTTCCAGCCAATAAATTCTACGCTGCTGCTATTGTCTGCAGGTTTTAAAAAGCTATTAACCAAAGCCGTAAATAAATCCGACCTGTACACGCGAAACCCTGCTACTACGTGTGTGTACGTATTTCATATTCGTTCGCAAATGGATTAGCGGTCTCAAACTAATTACTGGTGCAATTAATTTAAAACAACTACGAAATTGGAGCACCAGGAGCGGATTCGTTACGGCGGCGTCGAGGCGAAGTGGGTGAAAATTATTTCGTTTCGTTAAGTAGTTCAATTTCCTGTACTTTTGGGGGATGAGAGGGTGACTACAGGTACTGTAAGCGACACCTGTAGTGCAGAGCGCTGCCACACTCACTGCCTGCATGATCGATACGCCGCTGCATGACATAGAGAGTAACGTCCTCGTGACGTCTCTCTCTTCCTTTCTGTCCTCTCTGGTGCACCTTTTTTACCTTTTCATCTTACGTACGATCGGAATTTTTTGGCACGGTCAGAGGATTCGACAGTAACAGATGAAGTGAAGAATAACTGCAACAGAAATGGTGTAGTATTGAAGAAAACGTTGTAGAACTACATTAACAGTATAATGAAAAATAAACATAGGTGCGACAGTTGAAAAGTTCGCGGAGCGACATCTATAGCCTCACGGTAGAACTAAAATTTTTTGCATGTTGTGAGATTCATATTTCGTGTGAACACCTGTTAATTTCCACATCTATCTGTCAATCTATTCACTGTTTATCAGCTGTTCGAAATTTACATGTCACGCGTGTTTTTAAAAATGGAGAAAATCAAACATCATGTTTGATCTAATTGTTTCTTAAAAAGGTTTACCACCAATGGAAAATCACAACGAAATGGTAAATATCTTAATACATGCTGCGCTTTCAGAAACAAGGTTAGTAACTAGGCATTCGAGTTTAAATGTGGTCATATGAGAACTGAAGATAATTCCTGCAATGGGCGCCTAAAAAGTGCAACAACTCCGGATATCAATAAAACAATTTCACACACAGTATTGGAGGATCGGCGACTGAGAGTGGATGACATTCCTGAGATCAACAGTCGCCTTACGTGAGCGTGTCTATCGGATTTTAATTCAAGAACTTGGTTTGAAAAAACTTTGTGAAATTTGGTCGCCGCATTTGGAGTTGTTGGATTTTTTGGGCGTCCACTACGGGTATCACATTCAGTACTCGTACGACCACGATTAAACTCTAATGTCCACTTACAAACCATTGTTTTTGAAGGTGCAACCTTTTTCTAACCCATTTCGTTGTGACTTTCCATTGGGGCTAGACATTTTTAACAAAGAATTCGTGATTTTATTAATTTTTCAAAACTGGCGTGACACGTTAATTTTGAATGACTGTTAAACAATGATAAAACTGACCGACAGATTTGGAAATTAACAGATGTTTACACGAAGTAAAAATCTTATAACACCCGAAAAATTTTAGTTCTACAGCTAAGCTATAGATGCAAATTCTAAAAATTAATTAAACTGAATAAAACAGATAAAAGGATTCTTTCTGTTCGTTTGTTACATTTTTTCATTTTTAATGGCTTCCTTAATTTATAAAATTTCCAAGAGATTTTTTTTTACCTTTTCTATGTTCTACAGTAATATTATGTTTTTTGTATCTAACAAGTGGTTGTGTTTTAAGCAATGATCTGTGAAACCTGCATTTGCTGAATTATTTTAAATCGCTTGCTTGTGTTAATAAATGCGATGTTTTAGAGCATAGCCACATTGTCTAATGAGAAAAGATTACGTTTATTACTACGATTACGTAGTAATGAGAATTCGATTACTTTTTCGCAACACGCACGCTGCCGACATTTTACCTACAAACATTCGATCTCGAAAACAGCGACTATCGAAACCTGGTTCTCCACTGAAACATGGTTCTCTACAGTGGCATAACTAGGAGCTGCTGCTCGGCGAAGGGTGGGATGAGACTAACTTAAAGGTTGAACTCCCATTTATTTGATTAATTTGCAAGTATTTTAATACCTTTTATTTTTATTTATAGACATTATTTTAACACACACACCTGGTTTAGAAATAGGCTTATGTTAAGTTACAAAATTTTTCTGGAATCTCTAATAGTGGGGGGATTGATCCCCTGATCCTCCCCGTATTTGCGCTACTGGTTCTCTAAATGGTCTTCCACATTCGGGGATGGAGCTAGAACAGAGAGGGAGACCAATAGAGTGTCTAGACCTAAGAAATGTCTAGAAGAGGCAAGACTAAATGACTTCTTATGAGTACAAAGTTCGTGCACTTTGTGAAGAAAAAGCACGGGAAGGTAAAGTTTGTTTTAAGGCATTTATGTCCATTTTCAGCCACAACCCGTCGGGTACAGACTATAAAACATGCACTGGCTACTACTGGCAAACTGCCTATTGATAAAAAATAACGGATACAAGAAAGCCCTTTTCTACTTCTTACCCTGATACAAGCCATTGCTTGTCCAGTAAATCAGCTGAAAGCTTTATGTTTTTTGGGGATCTGTGTTTAAATAGATTATTTTTTGTGTGTTTGGTTAGGTATCTGTAATATAAAGGTTTAGAGCATATTTTTACACACGCGCGCGTTTCTAAACTACATCGTGTAATCTCCAGTTTCATGAGACGAAGAATAACTGTTCACCTACCATAGCTTCGTCTCGGATATTCCTATATATCATCGGAATGTGTGTCGCAAAAAGAAACGGCTTCACCGTTTACACACAGTTATTACAGAGCAATTAGACAGAAATTTCGATAATTTCTACCGCAAGCCAGCCACCGTTATTTCCTGACCGTTATCCTGTCCATGCGTGCGTCGTCGTCGTCAGTATAACAAACCAATTAAAGAGACCGGCTTTGTAATTTTTCTCTCCGCGACGGGTCACGAACGCATGGCGGGCGCGTTTCCTAAAGGACGTAAAACAATTACGGTAAAAAAATTGTTTTCCTAGTGAGTGACGGCGCGAATAACGGACAGCCCTAACGGACACATAATTTTATTATAGGATAAACAATATCGAGTCCGCGGCCACTGCACAATGAGAGCTTTAATTCGGTCTGACACTCGCAGACGTCACACTATTATATACCTTAATTGTTGGCTCACGATCGCAACAATGTCGCCGCCTGTATACACGCAGTTTCCTGGAAATCCTACCTCTATGCACACTGCATCTCTTTGCCGCGCCTCTACTACTGTTATCTTTAAATTGAAATTTTCTTTAGCGGTACACAACAAAAAACGTATTCTTTGACCTCTTCATCTACTTTTTATTTTATTCTTTTTCTTATTCTTCACACCGTGGGGTGGACTTCAGCCCAACGTAGTATCAGACGCAGGCTCTGCCACAATCCTTCTACAGACAGGTTACTGGAACAGAACTTGTTTAAGAATGCATGAGTTTGTCATGTCTTCTACATAAGGCACTGTATCTTTTTTTTTATCCTGTCTGCAACTGAAAACATCACAAGTTCTCCCACGATATCATAATTTGTAGAAAACTTGAAGTTTCTTAATAATTTTATTTGGCAGGTTAGTATGCCACTGGTTGAGACATACAACTCTGGTAATAAAACGTACACTGGAAGGAAATATCAAAAACAGGAAAAAGGCTGGACAATTTGTCCTAGAACCGTGCGGCTGGAGAAACTGATTTCAAAAGATAGCCTACAGGGATTTTAAACAGACAATACTGAACAAAGGACCTGACTATGAGGTGTGACCTGACTACAAATTAGAAGTTAGAGGATGAGGAGGAGGAGGATTAGGAGGAGGTGGAAGAAGAAGAAGAAAAAGGAGAAGAAGAGGAGGAGGAGAAAAAGAAAAAGAAATACTACAAAATATCAGCGCTGTTTTGTTGGCTATAAGATTAGTAATCGATATATAAACTTTGTGGTTTGATAGAAACTAGTTGGCGAGAAATTGTTTTTTAAATCTCGGTTTTGTTATAAGATCAATTTAGTTTTTGTCACAGTCAACACTACAACACCATTTAATTATATAAATAATCTGTGGTGTCAGGTTATGTAAATTATTCCGGTTAATAATTTGATTCTACTGCAGCGAATCGGTTAAAAACATAGTTTTGCTGAACACACGTGTTTAATTGCCCGTTTACAGGTGGTATTTACAGAACAGTAATGGCGGTTACTTATTTGACAGCTGACGTCCATTATCGATACATAACAGCTGATATATCTGATAGTCTGCGGCACGCTACCCAACTCATCGTTGTGGAATTCGTTGTGTGTTACAAACGAGCCGATTTCGTTATTCGTGTTTCAAACGCATTCGCTTTTCGTGGCGCTAGTTTTAAAAATTCCACGTATTTTATAATAACTAAATTGTTTACGAGAATTGTCTGCAAACGTCTTCGTAAAATGGGAAAACCATACGGCGCATCTAGACATCCTACCCTCTGCTATGTCTAAATTTGTACGTTAGAAACTAAATAAATAATATGTTGTTTTTACTTCCATGTTCCGTAAGGAAATGGAAATACGGTGATCGTGAAAAAATCGCGTTCGAGATAAGGGCAGATTCTGATTGTAGGCTATTACCCTCAAAACAAGAAGAAACGTTATTTTCTGTAAAGTGCCTGTGTGTGTGTGTGTAGAGGTTTTTTTATGGCGAACGAAAACTGGCGCAAATTCAAACAGAATCAAATACTTTTTTGCATATCTGCCTGAGTTGTAGAGGACTCAAGGCCTACTGATTTTGGTGAAGATCGGTTAAGGGGAAGGGGTAGTTTACTACAACGTTTAACGTTTTGACGAGAGTAAGGTACTTAATTTTGATAAATAATGTATCCTGAAGAGAAGGTCATAATAATCCACTGTAGAAAGATAGATGAAATATCTATAAATTAATAGGGTAGTTGAAGGGGAGGGGGTAATTTTTTGTATGATGCTATAAATTTATTCGACCGAAACTTAAAAATATCGGTATGGAGAACTATACATGACTTCCATGTTCTAAGATCTAAAAATAATTTTCGAAATGACATATTTCCATAGAAACTACTTCGGTCTTCAGCCTTAACCACAGTACTGTGGTCACTAACGTATAGCACCTCACGTTAGCGCACTCGATTTTCACTGATGATGGTAGTCGATAACACTGCCGAAACGTAGTACACATGACATATAAATAATAAAACTTTGGAAAAGTAAACATTACATAATTGAGATATGCTTGCCTGCCAGGAACGATATATTTTCACTCATACGTGATTTAAAGTAAAATGAAAAATATAGAATTGTGTTAAAGTGAAATGAAATGTTTTCATAGAAACTATTCTTTGTTGTCAATAACGTAGTACACATATAAAACTTATAAAAATTTACCTCCTCCCTCTCAACTACCATTTTAATTTTAAAAAAAAATACCCCCTCCTCCCTTCAACTACCCTTTTAATTACACACATTTCATCTACCTTTTTACAGTGGATTATTATGACCTTCTTTTAAGGATACTTTATTTATCAAAATTAAGCACTTTACTCTTGTTAAAACGTAAAATGTTGCAGGTAAACTACTCCTTTCCCTTAACCGATCTTCACCAAAAACAATAGGCCTTGAGTTCTCTACAATTCATGGCTGTATGCAAAAAATTATTTGATTCTGTTTGAATTTGAGGCTGTTATCGTTTGCCATAAAAAAATTCTACACACGGACACTTTTCGAAAAATGACTTTTTTCATGTTTTTAGGGTAGTACAATCAGAATCTGCGGTTATCTCGAACACGATTTTTTTCGCCATGACCATACTTTCATTTGGTTATGGAACATGGAAGTAAAAATATCAATAAAATATTAACAATTAATATCGTTCCATTAAACAAAATATCGTAACCACGGATACGTAAACAAAATAATTTTTCGTATTAAGAAATTCACAGATTACAAACGCTGGGCTGTAATCTTTCTTTCGCGTTGTTTAAATAAAAAATAGTTTAATCAAATTAATTCTTTATTTTTAAAATATTAACAACTAGGTACAATTCGTATTTTGATTATCTTTCTCTGCGTGTTTTTACCAAAAGCATGCTGATATATTTAGTTTCGTTCTGAGTGTAGGCCTACATATTAAAAATAATTTTATAATTAATTAGAACATGGAAGACCGATTTTTTATTTATTTAATACAAATATTTATTTTATAATAGCACACTTAGTTAAATACGATTACTAATTTAATTTTTTTAAATTGACTTAGTAACTTTATATACCTTAAGTAATAATCAGCATTAAAATTCATATGCATTATATAATTATAAGATTTTGTTGAAACAATGTTGAAATTTTGTTTATGTAATCAGCGGCTTTCATTTGATATCCTATAATGAAAGTTTCACGTTACAGATAATGTTCTAATTATTTAATCCGTTATTAAATTTTATATTTTAAATAAATTATGGTATTTGAATTAGTATGGATTTGTTTGTCAAATAATAAATTGTTTTTTCAGTATTCATGTTTTCTCGATTTACTAAGAATTAGGCCATCGCTTTTTTAAATATTATATTAATTAATTATCCGTGAACTTTATATTCTATTATTCTTAAAAAAAATTACAACCTCGCTGAGAATTTACATAGAGCTATTATAAATTGTAAAACACGAATGCGTGTAGGTCTCGAACTCTTGTCGTAATAATAGGCTAATGACGTCAGATAGTAAGTATTACAAACGATAATAAATGTTGCAATAAAATTATCCTGTTTAGAATTAAGCTAGATTTATTTATATCAACTAATAAACCGTTATTTTTAAATTTTGTATGTTCCGGAAGTATTTGGCCGTAGATTTGTTTTAATATTTGCAATGTACTTCCGTTGAAAATTTACGTAGAACATGTGATAAACTGTAAAACACAAGTATGCCCACAGTATGGAGAAGTGAATTACGTCTCGAAAGCACGTCCTGACGATAACAATGATGGTTCAAACTGAGTGTCACACCTAATAATAAATATATGAAAAAAATAAGTGTAACCTTGCTGAATATACACGAGAATGAATGCTCACATGCACGTAGAATTCATTATAATTTTTAAAACACACAACTGCATGTCGGGCTCATGTCATCACGATAACAACGACGACCGAAATGAAATATTACATATTAAAAAAAATTATATTATCACGGTTTTAGTTAATTTGGATTTGTGAATCGGTCAGTAAACTGTTATTTTTTAGTTAAAGTATTATGATTTACGTAATTAATTAGATTACTGTTTTTATGTTTTAAACTCTTTGAGAAATTACATAGAACATGCCGCACATTTTAAACCACGTGTACGTAATAGAGTGAATATAAGTTTCAAACTCGCGTCACGACAGTAATGACGTCACAATGTGGATGTCATAAATGTCCGCAGATCTGTTACCTTTCAGTAACGACGTGCGCCAGTCATTCGACGACAATAAATCCTGACATAACGAGCCGGCCAACAATAATACCTTTGATTTTATTCACGTCCCACTTACTGTAGTTTTCAACTTATCTCTAGCTACCAGTGTACGCACATAAATCCGAGTAGGCCTACACGTTGGCAGCATTGTTTTATCGTCTTCAAAGAGACTTCATTACCTCGCCAATCACAGGATGATAATGACATCATATAATGATATATCATAATCACCATCATCAGTATCCTGTCAAGGAACAGAAACACAATATATACTTGTTAGTGACGCAGCGATGGTTTCTCATGGGGGGGGGGGGTTAAAACGCCTAAAAAGGAATAAAGAAGAACAAAAAATTTAATTTAAAATATTAAAAAATAATGTGCTGGTAAAAATGTAGGTATATAAGTCAAATTATATAATTAGTCTAATTAGTTATGTCAGTACAAATATTTTCAATTGTGGTTGGATATAGCTATTATTATTCTTACAAGAAATTACAACCTCGTTGAGAATTTACATAGAGGTATCATAAACTGTAAGAGGAGGAAGTACATTTGAAGTACTGTACTAATGTAATGTATATTAATAATGTAAATACATTAATGCATTTGAAGTACATTTTGTAAGTACGTCGGATTTCTCAATCAGAACCTTTTCATTATTTTGTGCACGTTTTCACCGAAACCCCTGTTTACGAATAATTTGTTTTAGACTTCACAAACTACCGTTATAATTGATTCGGCCTTTCAAAACTCTCTGTATGCCTTTTAATGTATACTAGACGTGATTGAATCAGAGGCATTTTTTAAACCGACTAACGTAATCTCACCACAAACGACAATAGTAGACAGCCACTGCCTCCTACATTAGATGGGTCTAAATCTTGCAATGAAACAGGATCAGGATCATAATTACGTTTCTATCCGCATGGTAGGGCTAGTGTACCTTATTTTTGAACCGCGTTCATAGTGAAATCGGGAAAAGATACATGGAACGAACAGAGATCTTTTGAGACACGGTGTTAGAGGAGAAAGCAAGGGGATCTCATGGAGGAATCGAGTAAGCAATGACGAGGTGTTTACTCTAATAAATACAAAACGAAGGTTGTGGAGAAAAGCACTGTCAGGAGCAAAGTCGATGATTGAGTCACTTAATTAGCCATAACAGTTGTATCAATACGACACTAAAAAGAGAATATTAACGGAAGAACTGCTGTGAGAATACCAAGAGAAAGTACTTGGATCAAATGGATGCAGGGTTGAGGGAGGACAAGGCAATCAACCTGGAAATGTGATGACTTCAAAATATGACCGCTCACCAAACTTCAGATTGAGTATAGAAGAATAAGAAGAAGAAGCAGGAGGAGGAGGAGGAGGAAGATAAGAAAGAAGAGGAGTAGGAGTATGGGAAGGATAAGAAGAAGCCTAACTATTGTGCCTAACGAGATATTTGCACTAATAAATCCAAGATGAAGGTTTGGGAACGCACCGTCAGGAGGAAAGCCGATGGTTGGGTCACTTAATTAGGCATAATAGCTGTATCAATACGATAATAAAAAGAGAATATTAATGAAAGAACTGCTGTGAGAATATCAAGAAAAAGTAATTGGATCAAATGGATGCAGAAATAGGGTTGAGGAGGACAAGACAATCAATCTGGAAATGTGATGACTTCATCGAGAATAGAAGAATAAGAAGAAGAATCAGGAGGGGGAGGAGGAGGATAAGAAGGAAGATGAGGAGGAGGAGGGGAAGGAGAAGGAGGAGGAGGAGAAGCCTAACTATTGTGCTTGTGTAAAACTACTTCGTAGGCTTACACGGCCGGAGTCGATCTTATTAAAAGTCATTCCCGGGCTGTTTGGCCGTGGTCCATTGTTTCTTACTAAAACAGACGTTTCGACCGTACCATTGACTGCCATCATCAGTGTAAAAAATTTCGAGCTGTACCAACGAAGGGTGGTACACGTTAGAGGGACTGCTAGCCTTAACCACAGTACTGTGGTCTCTAACGTGCACCACCTTTGTTGGTACAGCTCGAAATTTTTACACTGATGATGGTAGTCGATGGTACTGTCGAAACGTCTGTTTTAGTAAGAGACAATGGACCACGGCCAAACAGCCCCCGGGAATGAATTTTAATAACCTTGTGCTTATGTTTTTTTACAGTATTCGTCACAGTAAAAACAATTCTTTAATGGGCAAGAAATGTTCAGTTACACACTAAACTAAAAAAAAAAAGTCAGCCCCTAAATTAGCGTAGCCTTACGGTACACAAACAGGGTAATGCGGCTAGCGTATACTACCTTGACTTCGTCAACTGATGATACCAGATACCCATTAGATACGCAAGGACGTCGCGATAACATCCAGCGTCAGAGGGATTCGAACACACGACGCTCCGCTTTCGAAACGCGTACGTCGACCAGCGGTGTCACTTGGACGCCAACTTTTAAGTAATGCTATAAAACTATTTTAGCCACTTTCAAGTTTCTGACTGCCATTTAAATACAAAACCAGCTTTTCAATAAACGTTTCTTAAAACACACACACACACACACCGACATCTACTGGATTTTTATAACTTTGCAAAACAAATGTTTTCAACTGGAAGAGAAAGAGATTCTTTTGTTGCCGCGTTGTTTACTAAGCAACGTTCCCGCTCTACTGCATTTAACAGGAGAGGGTTGGTGGGTGGAACAACCCCCCAAACCACCCTAAAACCAGTTAGTACACTGTTTGTCCGTTCGACTGGGACAGCGCTGTATCCTTGTGCTCGAAACAAAGCAAACCGACTCGAAAGCCAGCCCGCTGAAGGCGTAGTGTACAAGTTACCCCAAGTTTTAGTGCAACTAATCGCCATTTTAAAGCAACGCAACTAATTACGTGACAGCTGCTATTAGGGTGACATTGGGAGAAAGATGCACTATATCGAATAACGATCTGTCAGTTTTGTTCAGGAGTGCTCAACCCTGTAACTCACATAATTAATGATAATTAATAAATATTAAATTATGTGTATATGTATATTTTATATTTTTATAGACAAGGATATATTTTTTATTGTTTTTACAATGTTTCGACAGTTTCCGGACGCTTGTATGCTTTGACGCCATACCCATATAATGATAGTGATTTAAAATTGTCGAAACAATGTAAAACAAATAAAAAAATATATTCTTTTTACAAAAGTACAAAATACTGTTTATTATCAATTTAAGTAACAAGAATAATGTGTGTGTGTGTGCCACACGCGCGGCACATAAATAGTTTCATAAAACTAAAGGAGTGTACATATTGTGATAAAAAATAGTAATCGCCTAGTACCTTGATTGTAAACCGTTTGATATCTGTTACAATAAAACCTAATACTTCTAAAGAACTATAGTAAAAACGCGGTTACAAAAGAATGGTTTTATGGATTCTTTCGTTTGTAAACTTTAAACGAACGTCGAAAGAAAGGAAGAACAAAGCTGCATCATTCAACATTTTTGTCGTAAAATAGTGAAAAATTAAATTTAATAAAGCGACGATAACTTTACGACAAAGAGAATCTTTTGTGTGTACCGAACGAGCGAGAGCGAGACTGATCAAATATTCTCAGAGAGGAGAATCTGTATTATGTAGAGGATATTCCGGTGCGCCCTTTATTTCCTCACAGTTATGAAGCCGGGCTCCAGGAGGGCGGAAGAGTTGAACTGCAACAGAATCAATAGAGAGAGAGAGAGAGAGAAAGAGAGAGAGAGAGAGAGAGAGAGAGAGAGAGAGAGAGAGAGAGAGAGAGAGAGAGAGAGAGAGAGAGAGAGAGAGAGAGAGAGAGAGAGAGAGAAGCGTGTTGTAGAAGTTTTAGCACTCGAAAACTTTTTGAAATATCATCGTTTTATGAAAGAAAGAAATGAACGACAAACGACTCGGGAGCTGGTAATAAATAACTTTCGGACGCTTTCGTAAGTTGTTGAAATTTTTAATTGAATTAAGTATTCAAGACGAAAGAAAATATTCGACCGATCTGCAGCTAGAAACTTGAAACTTTACGGCGCGCCCAAAGTTGGTACGCTTGCGCGAAATTAATTTACTTTTGCACAAAATTACTAAATGAGAAAAAAAAGAGGCACGCGCGCGCCGACTCGCCTCCCGGTCGAACCCCCAGCTGCCCCGGTTGCACCAGTTTCCGCAGCACTGACTCCCGCGTGACCTCAAAAAAAAAAAAAAAAAAAAAAAAATAGGACGCTTATTTCGGAGCCGCGGTTTCAATTATTCCACTCCAATCTGAGATGCTCGATATTGATCACGTCTATAGTCGTCGTACCTCGATAGATAATTCATATACGTACTCTGAATGGCAACAGGATGGTAATTCACGTGTATCGGACACGCAAACGTTCACAGACACACACACAATTATATAATACGTTGTACACGCGCACGTGTGTGTGTTAATAGTGTGAACGAAAATAGTATAGTATATGAAAAATAAACGAAGTTATTTGGTGACAAGACGCAAATAAACTAGTGACGTACCTTAATAAGCAAGAAGTGATGTAACCTTTTTTTCCACCCACTTCGCCACCGCAGAGCGAAATTGCACCACCGGAGCCGACCACGAGGAAGTTACGAAGTGCTTCCGTCAGCTCGAGTCAAATAGACCACTCGAGGACATCCACGCTATTCTTCTAATAATAAACTTAATGTTTTTTTTTATCCATCTACATATGCGAGTCATCGTCATCTTCAACAAGGGCGGTTTGTTCTGGTTCCAAGCAGACAGACAAGAGCTGGCCACTCCAACGCTTCTTCGGACGCCCGACAACTCACCGTCCTTTCGGCTTGTAATTCTATAATTGTTTGGGGATGGGGCAGTGATCCATTCGGTTAAGATGTTCCAACCATTTAAGTCGATATTGGGCGATTCTGTCAAGTATACTTATAATGTTTTAGTGGATGGTTAGTGAGGATCGGTCAATAATACAAATTTTAGATATTTTGCGTCGACGTTTCGACAATATTTATTGTCATCTTCAGGACCTGTTTATGAAATACAATAGAAATATCAAACATAACGAAACAATTAAATATTTGGGTGAACGTTTGATATTTCTATTGTATTTCATAAACAGGTCCTGAAGATGACAATAAATATTGTCGAAACGTCGACGCAAAATATCTAAAATTTGTATTATTGACCGATCCTCACCAACCATCCACTAAAACATTCATTGATTGACGGTCACTAAAAATTTAAGGATATACTTATAATATATTCAGTTTCTGCCGTATCAACAGTCTTGGAGAGTTATCGGTGGGGACTAATAATACACCCTACTCTTCTAATAATAAACTTAATGTCTTTTTTAATACATCTACATATGCAAGTTACACCATCGTCGTCTTCAGCAAGGATTAAACCAAAAAGGTTTGTTCCGGTCCCAAGCAGATAGACTAGAACTATCATCCCAACGCTTCTTCCGACGTTCCACATCTCTCTGCCTTTTCGCCTTATACTTCCATAGTTTTTTTTTTTTTGTGGAAGCGGCAGTTATCCATTCGCAAAGATCCAAACATTCCAACCATTCCAACCATTTTAGCCGTTATTGGGCAATTCTATCGAGTACACTCCTAATATTTAGCACCTCGTATACGTCGAACCAACCAAGAACTGAACGCTCTTCTGAATGAACCAGATATTGTGAAAATTATAAAACTTGGTAGACTCAGGAAGGCTGGACACGTGATCAGAATGGGGGAGAATGAAATACCAAGAAAGGCACTCACAGAACAGATCTATGGCACCAGGAGAGTTGGTAGACCCAAACTACGTTGGGAAGACGGTGTGAACTACGAGCGCGCCATATCCTTGGGACCCGGAACTGGAGAGCAGCTGCACTTGACCGGAACAACTGGCGGAGGTTGTTAAAGGGGGCCTTGACTCAGTAACGGGTTGTTGCGCCGCTGAAGAAGATACATCGACGTTTCTTTCGCGATCTTGAAATGTATATCCTGCCACGTGCCAGAGAAGTCTCATTTCGGCCGCTTGAATACGACTGGCCTGGAATTTCGTTTAAGTCCAGTTCTCAGGCCCGTAGAGAAGTGGAGGGAGGACCATCTCCTTGTAGAACTCCAGGCGTGTTTCTTCCCTCGTTGATTTTAGAGTTCTTCTGATGGTCCCACACTTATGGCTGAACTTGTGCGAGTCAATTTATAACATAATTGAGCAAACTTTGCAAGGTAAGATGTCACACTTGGTATAAATTCGTCAAGGGCATCGAGAGAGAAAGCATCTTTCAGACGAACTGTGAAACCATTACAAGATATTCAGTCGAAAATAAAAAGAAAGACAACTACTTGGATCTGTGTCAGACTAATGACTTTCCTGTACTTTCATATGAAAATGGCTACTATATTATAGAAAATCCTATTGGATATGTTTTATTAGAGTTTGAATGTGAACATGATAACTCCATATGATGGTAATAAGAATAGACGAGAAACGTGTGGGGTTGCATATTACGACAGTGTAGACAGTGCTGATAAGGTGATAATAATCATTCTATAATTGTTAGATTTCAGTAGTTTTTAAGGCGTTAGAGTGACGACTACAATATTTAAAATAGTATCCGATGTCAACAGTCATCATATACATAGAGTGACGCGTGTGTCAAAGTGCCATACATTTTTCAGACATAATCAAAAATTAGCAACTCTTAAAAACCATGGAATTTTGCAAGTAGCACTTAACACTAATGTGTAGATATTTTACTGACTCATAACGAGAAAGCATTTGGAAGTGCAGTAACGGTTGATATGAGTTTTTTTTACATAAAAAGATTTTATTAGCTTCAAAATCGTTCACAAAACTTACTAATTTTTCGGAAATGAAAATTGTTTTTTTCACAAACCATTTCCGGCCTGTAAGAATATTTCAAAGTGTATGTCAAAGAAGAGTTTTATATTTGACCAATCAAAGGACCGGAAATCGAATATAAAGTTAACAGAGTTACAAGTGAGACTAGTTGATTCGAAGTAACTTAGAAGACTGTTTTTTAGACATAACAGACGCATGATCTCTGAGGAAGTGAGAGTATATAAGTATTTAAGAGAAAAAACATAGGGGCACACCGAACTGATATTGACGAGCAGGCGCAGCAAAGACGAAGGCTCTGCTTCCAACGCTACATTTTGGGACAAAAACATTGCGAAAATTACAAAAATCAGATTTTGTAAAACGATGGTTCAAAGCGTAGGTTTGACTGGACGTGAAATTTTCTGCTTTTGTGGTTTTCAGAAGAGCAAGGAAACAGTCTGGGGGAATGCTAATGGAGCCCTTAAGAAGGGCAGCGGAAATATCCAGACGAATGAGAGACTGAGAAACCAACGGAGTAGATGTTTTATGTGCATAGATTAAGGACATACTGTAATTGAGGAAGTGTAGAAAGGGCAATTGATATGGAATGGAATACAATCGATTTATAAAAAGTCTATCCACCCATCCATGAATAGGAAAAGACTGAAAAACCAGATGGAAGATGTGAGTGGAAAACGTCAACATATTGAGGAATAACAGAATGAACAGCAAGGATGTTATTACGTAATCAGCCACTGAAAAATCACAACAATGGTCAGAAAACGGAGGTAGTAAAGAGGTGAGAGAAATACAGAGAGAGAGAGAGAGAGAGAGAGAGAGAGAGAGAGAGAGAGAGAGAGAGATGCCATTGCTGCCTTTGTCGAGAATCAAAAGCAAAAACACATGCCATTAATCACGAAAACGTAAAAATGACAAGTATGCAACCGCAGGCACATAATCGCGTGAACACACACACACACATACACACACACACAGAGTAGTAATTGATGACAACGGCGCGCGGCGATGACAACAAACTGATGACCACGGTAGCGTGCGTGTCCACAGCCAGCACCTTGTGACGGAACAAAAACAATTAATCGACAAACACATGCATTGTGAAAGTTAAACATAAACAATAGGCTTGTCGTGGCCGCGATCAGGACGGGACGCGCGCGTCCTTGGAGCGTACGGGACACGGGCGCGGTCATCGCCCGTTAAGGACGCTGGGGAAACGTGACCGTGTCGAAAGATCAGCTGTCTGCCGTCAACTCTAAGGACCTGACAGCTGAAAAGCGTTTCTCATGAAAGCCGACGTTACAATTATTTTTAGAAAGTACTGATTATAAGGGCACTGAAAAGGCGAAACTGATCTAAATTTTACAAAAACATGTCGAGGATAACAAAGTAAAATGAATTTAAGTAAGACACTTATCAGACCGGTTGCTGCTTATGGAGGCGAGACATGGGCACTAACAAAAAAGGAACAAAATACGTTAAGAAGGTTTTAAAGAAATATCGTAAGACGTGTTTATGGCCCGATTAAAGAAGATGACGGATGGAAGAAATAACCAGGAGATAGATGAGCTATTGAATCATGAGGACATTGTAAGATTCGTAAAAGCTCAACGCAAGTCTACGAAATCAGAAAGAGGGACCGACCGATGGTTGGATGATGTGCTAGAAGATCTCAGGAGAATGGGTGTGATGGAATACACTGAGGTAGCAATGGACAAGAGACTTTGGAGAAGATTGGAATCCAGGGCTCACGTTGGGCTGTAGTGCTGAAGAAGAAGAAGAAGATAGAAGAAGAAGAAGAAGAAGAAGAAGAAGAAGAAGAAGAAGAGAAGAAGAAGAAGAAGAAGATGATGATGAATTTTAATATTTAGACTCAATTACTGGATACAAAAGCAAGGCAATATTTGTAAAGCTTTGAAATGTAGTTGTGGCAAAGAATAATAAAAATTAACTAAAGTGAGACCAGTTATAGCATATTCATGTGAAACCTGGAACACAAGAATTAACACAAACAGAGATACAATATCTAAGAATATTCAAACGAAAAGTACTGAGAAACATTTTTGGACCAGTGCAAAATAACGACGGCTCATGGAGAATACGAAGGAATCGTAAAATAAATAATCTAATACACGTTACTGATATAGTAAGGTTTATAAAGAGTAGAAGGATAGCCTGGCCGGGACACACAATGTGGATGAAACAACACAGAATGGAGACCAGAATGCAGGAGGTCAAGAGGAAGGCCAAGGAAGTGATGGATCGAGGATGATTAGGATCTTAGAAATAAGCGGTTAAGAAGATAGAGAACACTGTGCTAATGAGAAGACTGATTATGGAAAAAGGCTAATACTCCCACACTGTTTTGTAACGTCAGTAGAAGAACAAGAACTGAAGAAAGAAGATAACGAATAAAGAGGTATTACAGAGAATAAATGACGAGAGAAAACTGACTGGACCCGATAGAAAAAAAAGGAAAACAAAGTGGATTGGTCAGTCTTGAGAATCGAACAGGAGTGAATAATCGAAGACAGTAGGAAATGAAATGGAGCTGTAGGGATGCGCGTCGTGAGACGTCCCTATGGTTTCCTAGTTTCGAGCTTCCGGAAGGAGCTCCTGCCTAGTGGTCCTGTCCAGACGGAATATTTTAATTTACAATTTAGGGCCGTTACAAGGGCATGTTCGTACTAGGTCGTTCTAGTACGGTAGATTTGCCGAGGGCGTTTCCAAGAATCACCTAGACGTGGAAGGCCGGCCAGACGTGGTACCTGCCAAGGCCGACTATGAGGGGGTTTGCCTGGGTCCTTGCAGCTCGGACGTAAAATTTATGTGCAAGTCACCGCACGGTGTCATCCAAGGAGCGGACACCGAGTCCACTTCTCAAAGACGAGAAGGGAACCGATAGGGGGCTTTGACCGATAGCCGAAGACCCCTATCGAGAACGCTTTGCAACTGTCTTTTATAAGGCAAGGTAACCCCAGACGGGAATGGCACAAGTGATGATCGGCAATAGGTACGCGTTGACGATCAACTTGCCTAGCTTGCGGGTCATAGCCTTGTTGACGAGTATCGGAAACAGAGACGCCAGACGAGCGGCGCTCTAGTTTTCATCGTCTGGGCGTGGGCACGCCAGGTGAGCCGACGATCAAGGTGGACACCGAGGTATTTAACTTCTCTGGACCAGGGCAGGTACGTTCGACCGAGTCTCACTCGTCCTCACGGTTCCTTCCGGCGCTTTGAGAATTGCGCGGAGTTCTTTGTAGTGTTGACGGCAACTTTCCAGTTTCCGTCCAGGTCGTGTACGCATCGAGTGCGCGCTGGAGTCTTGGGATAGCCCTGTCAGCGTTCCGATCGGCGGTATACACCGCTGTGTCGTCGGCAAACAGAGCGATCTGGACTCCAGGCTCTCTGGGTACAGTAGGAAGGGAAGAAGCGGTAGAAGGTATGGTACACTGAAACGTTTAATCATTTCTTCTATACTGAGTAGATGTACACGTGTGTTCCTGTTTCATAAGCCTATATACATTTTTAATTTCAATTATTCATAACATTTGACGATGAGACGAAATAACGGAATCGTTAAAGACACAGCCAGGTGCGGACAGCACAGATGGGAGAATTTGGACAATAGTTACAAACTGATGAACCAGTATCACAGATTTTTTTTTTTTTTACAGAACACTATTGGAGCGCAAAGCTGAAAAGTTGCACAAACTTTTCAATAAAATGTTATGAACCTTACCGAATATCTAATAAAGGTAAATCCAAGAACGTCTCTCTTTTCCTTTTTCCTTTATAACAACACAAACCCAGAAAAGTTCGAATTCCTCTTCCGCGGAAGCGCAGTAATGTCATTACGAAGCTTACAACTATTACAGAACCACTGCATATGTTATCGCTTCAACGAATGCCACACAGTTTTTTCCTTCTCACAGATTAGACCTTGGGCTCGTTCCGGTTAAATCCTGAAGTTAAAAAAAAAAGTTTTACACGGTCAACCTGGCCGACGGACTGAGAAAACAAAACCTCACAGTTTCCGACCTATTCAAAAAAACGAACACAAAAATATAATTGCAAGTATGAATTGAGAAAACAATAAAAAAAAAATTTCCCAAAACACTCTGTTCAGTGGTTCGACTATCTATGGCTTCTTCTGTGAGCCATATTATCTATCCGCCTAAAAGCTTATGATTCCTTATTATTTTTCCGGGTGTATAATCTTTACACATTTCCCGGAACCAAAGATTACAGAAGTGATTGAATTCTCTTCCATTGTTGCTTGTCCATCCAAAGATCTTCTTCAATTTCTCGTTCCCTCAGTATAGTCTGAATTTCTTCTATCCAGGTGATCGGTGGTCTTCCTCTTTACCTTCTTTCTGGTGGGGTCCATTCCATAACTCTCTTTGGCAATCTTTCCTGTGCCATTCTTTTCGTGTCTCCATACCATTGTAATTTTTTTGTTTGGATAAAATCAACATTGAATCTTTCACATTCATTCTACCCTTAATGACTTCATTTCTAATTTCCTCATACTCTTGCAGAACGTCTCCAACAGTCCATCTCTGCTGTCATTAATTTTGTTCTTGTGTGTTTAGTAGTAGTCCAAACTTCTGAGCCGTAAGTGATGATACGTTTAACAATGGTTTTAAATATTTTGGTTTTAGCTTGTGCTGTAATTTGTTTATCCCACAGGATTCCATTTAATGTAGATATAGCCATCTTTCCCAAATTACAGGCAATTTTAACAGCGAGAAAAATTTCTTGTAAGGTGTGAAAGGGCGTTAATAACGAGACGTTTACTCATTTCACTGTGTTGTTAATAGGTACACTCTGTTGAAGAACGACGAAAAGTAAAAAAGCCCAACGAACGTGTTTCGACACAGGGAAAACAAATTAAAACAGAGACAATTAATTGTTCTGTTTGTTGAAGAAAAGTTAGAAGAAAACAAGATCAAATATTGAGACTTGTACGCCGGTTAAACATCAGTGCTGTGAAATTATGAGGTCCGTGTTCTTTTAACCTTTAGCTTTTTCATGGGTCATTAACTTATCGTCCATCCTAGAGTCGAGATTTTGTAGGGTAAAGTTGGTTCACTCTTAGAGTGGAGACTAATGTAAACAAAGCGGAGTGACAAAACACAGAGGCAGTTACGGTGAAAAGTCAAAACTTCTTAACAGACCCAAAGAATTATAAAATATTTACCTTATTTTTAGTTGTATTAATCCCGATTGTATTAAAAAAAAGGTCGTTAATATATTTTAAATCAATTAATCAGTGGCGTGGCGTGGGTACATAACACCTGTTGCCGGTTGTGATAGGCCTAAAACTTAACCTAAAATATCGGTATAAAGAACCATACGTGACGTCCATGTTCTAAGATTTATATTTAAAATCATTTTCGAAATGAAATATTTCCATAGAAACTACTTCTTTCTTCAGCCTTAACCACAGTACTGTGGTCACTAACGTATACCACCTCACGTTTGCGCACTCGATTTTCACTGATGATGGCAGTCGATAGCACTGCCGAAACGTTTGATTTTGTAGAAAACACTGGACCACGCCAAACAGTCCGGGAAGGAATTTTAACAACAAACTACTTCTTTGTCGCCAATAACGTAGTACACATATGTAAATAAAAATTATCCCCTCCCCCTTCAACTATATCATTTCCATTTATAGAAAATTACCCCCACCCCTTCAACTAGCCTCTCCATTTATAGAATTTCATCTACGTTTATACAGTGAATTATTATGAGCTTCTTTTCAGGATACTTTATTTATCAGAATTAAGTACTTTACTCTTGTTAAAACATAAAACGTTGCAGGTAAACCACCCTTTTCCCGTAACCGATCTTCACCAAAATCAATAGGCCTTGAGTCTTCTACAATTCAGGGATGTATGCAAAAAATTATTTGATTCTATTTGACTGTGCGGCAGTTATCGTTCGTTATAGAAATACTTACTCCTGTAAAATTAATTCGAATTTTTTACTTCCATGTTCCATAAGGAAATGGATGGTGATGGCGAACAAACTCGTGATAAGGGCTGATTCCGATTGTACTACCCTCAAAACGTGAATAAAAGTCATTTTTCGAAAAGTGTCTTTGTGTATGTGTGTAGAATTTATTCTATGGCGAACGATAACTGCTGAAAATTCAAAAAGAATCAAATAATGTTTTGAATATGTACCTGAGTTTTAGAGAACTCGAGAGATCTATTGATTTTGGTGAAGATCGGTTAAGGGGCAGGGGTAGTTTACCCTGCAACGTTTTACATTTTAACAAGAGTAAAAGTACTTAATTTTGACAATAAAGTATCCTGAAAAGAAGATCATAATAATCCAGTATAGAAAGGTAGATGAAATATCTATAAATTAAAAGGGTAGTTGAAGGGGGAAGGGGGTAATTTTCTATAAATGAAAATGATAGTTGAAGGCGAACGATAACTGCTGAAAATTCAAACAGAATCAAATAATGTTTTGAATATGTACCTGAGTTTTAGAGAACTCGAGAGACCTATTGATTTTGGTGAAGATCGGTTAAGGGGGCAGGGGTAGTTTACCTGCAACGTTTTACATTTTAACAAGAGTAAAGTACTTAATTTTGACAAATAAAGTATCCTGAAAAGAAGATCATAATAATCCAGTATAGAAAGGTAGATGAAATATCTATAAATTAGTAGTTGAAGGGGGAGGGGGTAATTTTCTATAAATGAAAATGATAGTTGAAGGGGGAGGGGATAATTTTTTATATGTCTACTACGTTATCGGCAACAAAGCAGTAGTTTCTGTGGAAATATTTCATTCAATTTGTCAAACATAAAATTCGATTTACAAGATGGGGGACTTTTTTTTAGAAATTATCGAACCGAATTCAAGTAAATGATTTTAAATATAAATCTTACCACACGGAAGTCATATATGGTTCTCCATACCGATTTTTTCTTGTACCAAGTGTTCTTTTTAGAGCGTTTTCTATCGTTCGCTAGGAGAAGAAGAGGGTCCCGGTTCAACGGGATCAGACTTTCATTATACTTACACAGAATAAATCAGAACACAAATAATCGAATTAAAAATAATAAAGAAAAAACAGAGAAACACATGACTAAACGAACAAAATAGGTGCGTAGCATCTGCTGCACGTCCGTTCCAAAAACGAACACAGCTGCCAACTGAGCGTTTTTCCGGTTTATACAGCGGCAACACATTGGGTGGGCGAATGTGTCCCCTTTCCACAGTTTGTACAGTAACAACTAATACGAGGTCAATGACCGTACGCAGTAAAACATTGCCGATGTGTGAGCCGGCAACACAAGACGGTGCAAGCGCCCAGCAGTTCGAAAGCAATGCTACGCTTTTATTCAAGTTTCCCTACTAATATTGTTCGGATTTAAAAATATTCAATAACTAAAGTATTTATTCTGTAATATAATTAATATTATTTTACCTTATTTCCAGTACTGTTGCCGCCGGCAACAGCGGTTACATGGACGCCACACTACTATAATTAATAATAATCAATCGTGAACTACTTTATTCCTAGCGGAGGATTTAGTGATGCGGCCACTCGTCTAACCAATGCTGTTCAAGTACAAGCACATGGTTTTGTTTACATCAGGATCCAGACTAAGAGTGAACAACTTTACTGCAAGTACATAATATTTTACGATAATTGGTTACTAGACAACTGATTAAGCTTCATAGTGGGAGAGCAGCTTTCCTGTAGGGGTTTCCTCACTTAAAGAAAATATCGGTATGGAGAACCATACATGACTTCCATGTTCTAAGATTTATAATTAAAATCATTTACTTTAATTCGGTTCAATAATTTCTAACAAGTTAGGTGTGTTCCTTGTAAATCGAGTTTTATGTTTGACAAATTGAAATGAAGTATTTCCACAGAAACTCTACTTCTTTGTTGCCAATAACGTAGTACACATACAAAAAAATTATCCCCTATCTCTTCAGCTATCATTTACATTTACAAAAAATGACCCCTCTTTAACTATCCTTTTCATTTATAGATATTTCATCTACCTTTCTATAGTGGATTATTATGATCTTCTTTCCAGGATACTTTATTTATCAAAATTAAATACTTTACTCTTGTTAAAACGTAAAACGTTGCTGGTAAACTACTCCTTTCCCTTAACCGATTTTTACCAAAATCAATAGACCTTGAGTCCTCTACAACTCGGTGACATATGCAAAACAATATTTGATTCTGTTTGATTTGCGGCAGTTATCGTTCGCCATAGAAAACATTCTACACACAGATACACAGACACTTTTCAGAGAATGACTTTTCTTAATGTTTTGAGGGTAGTACAAACAGAATCAGCCCTTATCTCGAACATAATTTTTTCGCTATCACCATACTTCCATTTCCTTACGGGACCTCTCATCTAAATGTACAGAGTGGATCGTGTGTCGCCTGACAAAAATGCGTCCATTTTTAACAACTTCTAGTGATGAAAGATTTGTGTGAGGCTCAGTCACTGACTAGGCTCAATTTTAAAACAGTTATGTAGATATTTATATCAAAAATTATTATTCTAATTAGAAACTCTATACAGACTGTACATAAATATTTAATATGTCAAATACTCGTATATTTATAAGTCAAATGAGTGTTTCTTTGGTGGGAAGGACAATTGTAATTACATCTTTTAATGTAAGAATAACAAAGTGTGTTATATTTTCACCGTCTTTCGGAACAGTGAACAGTTCTTTGAGTTTGTATCCCGTTATCAATGTTCAGTCCACGTTTCGCTTCCGTGTACGAGCTTTCGAGTTGAAATCAACGAGGTATTCTCATACAATAATTCAACTTAAATTTGGCCACACGTAATGATAATGTCATCTATTAGCGTTCCGCATTAATTATAACACAATAGTCACTTTCCGCTCAACAGTCACTTGATCCCCACCGTACAATGTCGCCAGGTGTAACTTTGATGTTAATCATTTTGCTAAGCCTTATATATACCCCGCAGAAGTTCTAGAATAATTGTCCATCCTTTTGGCGGCGTGCCGGCATAATTTGCGTAGTTAAGAGTGCTCTCGAACAGTCTGGAAGCTACTTGAGTGTACGGCCTTGACGGAGACACTGCGCCTGCTCGGCTAGCCGATAAACCTGTAGAAGTTTTATATAACTGCATCTGCCGCCTTTTCGAGAGCTTTACGCAATTGTCGTAGCGTTACGTTAACGAGTAGTTTTTATGTGAATATGTTCCATAAAAAATACACATCAACTACTACACACTTTGTTATTCTTACATTAAAAGATGTAATTACACTTGTCCTTCCCACCAAAGAAACACTCATTTGACTTATAAATATATTTGACATATTAAATATTTATGTACAGTCTGTATAGAATTTCTAATTAGAATAATAGTTTTTGATATAAATATCTACATAACTGTTTTAAAATTGAGCCTAGTCAGTGACTGAGCCTCACACAAATCTTTCATCACTAGAAGTTGTTAAAAAAGGACGCATTTTTGTCAGGCGACACACGATCTAATCTGTACATTCAGATGAGAGAATTAAGAAACACAGAAGCGGAAGGAAAGACCACCTTTACAGAAATGACAGAATTCGAAACACGAAACACGACTGAAATTTATAATGATTCTCGCTATCCCAGTGACAGCGAATCTTGAGCAACGATTAATGAATATAAGTACCGGAAATGAAATTCCTGAGGCGTGTGAAAGGGTGTAGGAGAAGGGACAAGATGAGGAATTAGCAGTTCAGAAGTGATCTAAGACTTTTTCGATCAGTGAAAGAATAAATGAACAGAGGACTGAAAATTGGAGAAGACACCTTAACAGAATGGTGAATAACAGTGCACTCAAAATGGTCTATCAATATAAACCAAACCTTAAGTAGACCCAGAAAGCGCTGGAAGTAGGGACGCCGAATCAGGCCACTGAGCCTCCATTCCGTGAAATGGAGGAAGAAGAAAAAGAAGGAAACGGGTGACAACTAGCAAAAGAGAAGAAAAAGGATAAGGAGAAGGAGGAGTAGGAGGAGGAGAGGAATAAAGCAAGAACATGAGAAAACAAAATTAAGCATATACGGTACTATACTACTACTGCGGTACTACGGTACTCTTATTGCAAAGAGTATAACAATTTATGGCGCATGGTGGCCGAATGAATCGGGAAGCTGGAAGTTGGGAAGTCGAAACAGGCCACTAAGGCTACACTACGTGAAATGGAAGAAGAAGAAGAAGAAGAAGAAGAAGAAGGAGGAGGAGGAGGAGGAGGAGGAGGAGGAGGAGGAGGAGGAGGAGGAGGAGGAGGAGGAGGAGGAGGAGGAGGAGGGGAAGAAGAAGAAGAAGAAGAAGAAGAAGAAGAAGAAGAAGAAGAAGAAGAAGAAGAAGAAGAAGAAGAAGAAGAAGAAGAAGAAGAAGTGAGGCAATCAAACAGGACTTAGGAATCCAGTCTTTAAGTAATATAACAGCTGTAGACCGTTAGGTTACCAGTAGTGGCCTTAAAATACAAGTTATATGGAAAGAAAGAACGAAGAAAAGATGACTTCCAGAACAGACCAATTAGAGCCAAATCTTTGGAATATAGTAACAGTGATAATTACAATAACGATAATGTCCGGCCTATATGACGCAACGGGAGCGCCGTAGAGACTGCTGCCTTTACAAACTTCATGTGAAAGCAAGAAAATAGCTAGAAACAAAAAATAATTAAAAACTTCAAAATATTCCATTTACAGTTCAACCAATTAACATTTGATGCTAAATTTGAAACCAACCAATAATGATATATTTTCACATTCGTTACTGTTAAAATCAACAGTGAAGACACGCCTAGGCGCGCGCGCGTTTGTGGGCGTTTTTACAAATTAATTAAACGGAGGTGAAATTACGTTTAGCTCAGCGATACCTGTGTATTCAGTGAGGTATTTACAGCCTGCGTATCTTCAGACACCAATTCTGATTTAATTTATTACGTATTCATGTATAAGTGAACGCCAAGGATTACAAGATTAGGTAATCGTTACAATGTAAATTACAGACAAAAACAAGTATGTGTATAATTTATATTGTTGGAATGTAAAGTTGCCATTGAAACACTTGTTTATTTTAATATCTTATGTAGATTTCATTGAACCCTTGTTTTCAATTAAAAATCTTTATAATGGTTCATTTTTTTAACTCTTGAGAGAGAGAGAGAGGGGGGTTCAGACTTTTGGGGATCTGTACACAGCGAAAAATGGAGAGAATAAACTACAGTAGTAGGTCGAGTTATGAGAAGGTCCTGAACATAACAAAGAAAAACAGGACATTATTAAATAGAATCGTAAAGAAAGAGAAACCTGGACAGTTATATACACACGTTATAAGAGGAAAGTGAATATTAGCGACTGTTATTAGTGGCGGAGTGGAAGGGGAAGGAGAAAGATGTCAACGATGATAAGGGACTCGGGATGTAACTGAACTAAAGAACGATATTGAAGGGAGGAATAATAAGTTACCAGAAAATGGATTGGTGCTAAGGAGAATAGAGAAAATAACTGAGAACAATGTGGGGGAAAACCAATTTGATTTTAGAAAAAGAGTAGAAGAGATGTAGTCGAATGCTTGACGATTTAGGAGAAAGAATGTAAAATGTGTACAGGGAAACGTATGTTTGTTTTAACAATTGTTAAAAAGTTTTTGATATAGTTGACTGGGATATTCCACTGAAGATTTTGGTATAGACTGGAAGGATAGAAGGTTAATAAAGAAGCTGTACACAAAACAGAAATTAGTAATGGTAAGAGTAGATGAGGGTGACACGGAAAAGACAAGGATGCTGTTTATCACCAACACTATTCAAGTTGTAGGATCTTAGGGTCCTCACTGATTTCGACAGGTGAGCGCTGCCAGTACTAACAAAACGTCCACTGTTAGAATAACATATACAAAGCCACCAAATCCTATCTCAGAAAGAGAAGGCCGAGGGCGAGTCTCCTGCGCCCAAGAACGGGGGCCCTTCGGCTAAAGTATGGTGGTAACCCTAATAGGAGAGCCTCTGGTACCCTTGGTAAGGGGTTGTGTACCAGGCCAGTAACCTGTTCATGTAACACTGTTATTACATACTGACAGAACCCAAAGCAGCCTAGGGATAAGGAAAGACGTGTGTCGTTCGAGGATGAGACGGTTGCCGGAACAGATTTATATAACCTCAGGGGCGTATTTAAGGGGGGACGGACGGGATTGGACTTCCCTCCAGAGGGTAAACAAATTTACAGATTCTGTTAATCTCTTAATTTTTAGGCTCGTATAACATTTTTTTCAGCTAATAATTCTTTTTTAAATATACAGACAGGTTAATTGCACAGCATTTGCGCATGCGTTTGAAATATGTCAGTCAGTATCTTCTAAACAATGTTTCAGTAAAGCGTATTTTCATTGAGTTATTACCGTTTACTTTAATGAAATTGATTTCTGAATGTTAACACACGTTTTTCAGCCACGTTAATAAAGTTGGTATTAACGATTAGTCTTAACTTGTGTTTTTTTGTATGAAGTCGATTCGACCGGAGTCCGGACTCCTCCCCCAAGGCCAGATTCTAGGTACACCAATGTATAACCTAGTCCTTGTAGTGAAGAAGAAGAAGAAGAAGAAGAAGAAGAAGAAGAAGAAGAAGAAGAAGAAGAAGAAGAAGAAGAAGAAGAAGAAGAAGAAGAAGAAGAAGAAAGAAAGAAAACCGCTGTAAGGATATCTAGTGCACGTGGAACAAGAAAGACAAACAAAAAAGAAATTTTGTTTTAAATTAATGCAGACGGACGACAGAAGACTAAGGGACCGGGCCCAGAAACAATCATCATCATCATCATAAACTGCAAGGTTTAAACCAAGAATGGTTTGGTCCGGTCTCAAATAGGCAAATATTATAGGTGGTCACTCCAGCGCTTCCTCGGACGTCCCACACCTCTCCGTCCCCTCGGCTTATAGTTCCATAGTTGTTTGGGGATGCGACAGTCATCCATTCGGCAAAGATGTTCCCACAAATTCAGCCGATACTAGGCGATCCTGTCGAGTATACTCATAATATTCAGTTCCTGCCGTATATCTGTGTTTCTTCTATGATCATGGAGAGTATACCCTGCCACGTGCCTGAGAAATCTCACTTCAGCCGCTTGGATGCGACCGGCCTGACCTTTCGTTAAAGTCCAACCCCAGAAACAATGGGAAAATAATATCGGAAGCTAGGCAAAGAACCCCGTAGAAGTGAGGCGAAGGAAAAGTCTGCATGAGAGGAATAGAGGACTTGCATCACTGTACGGAGAAAGAAGACGTTACTAGTTATTAGGAAGTTCGTGATACGATTTTATTGGCTATGCGTGCATGCGTGTTTGTATGAATGCGTGCCTCACTGTGCATCAGATAACACCAGTTGTAACCGACGGGACACTGATAATTATAACGATAATTCAGCGCGCGCCCGTACGCTGAATGTCACCAACAATATTATCGAATAAGTAGGGACAACAATTTCTCTCACTCTCACTCTCTCACTCACTCTCTCTCACTCACTCTCACTCTCTCACTCTTACTCTCTCACGTTCTTATATTCACGTGATAATCGATTCCAGTTTATCAGAAATTATTTCTTTGTAATCTAATGGAATTTTGTGTTATAAACTTCAATATGTAACTCCGCGATTGAGCGGAAATGATAGGAATTCCATGAACACTGCACTAATGCGTCAGTATTGTAATTAGCAAAACGTGAATCCCAACAACAAAAAATATCGGTATGGGGAACCATACATGATTTCCATGTTCCAAGATTTATATTTAAAATCATTTACTTGAATTCGGTTCGATAATTTCTAACAAGTTAGGTGTGTTCCTTGTAATCGAGTTTTATGTTTGACAAATTGAAATGAAATATTTCCATAGAAACTACTTCTTTGTTGCCGATAACGTAGTACACACAAAAAAATTATCCCCTCGCCCTACAACAATCATTTTCATTTATAGAAAATTACCCCTCCCCCTTCAACTACCGTTTTCATTTATAGATATTTCATCTACCTTTCTACAGTGGATTATTATGACCTTCTTTTCAGGATACTTTATTTATTAAAATTAAGTACTTTACTATTGTTAAAACGTAAAACGTTGCAGGTAACCTATCCCTTCTCCTTAACTGATCTTCACCAAAATCAGTAGGCCTTGAGTCCTCTACAACTCGGGCACGTGTGCAAAAAATTAATTGATTCTGTTTGAATTTGCGACAGTTTAAAAATATTCTACACATAGAAACACGGACACAGACACTTTTCATAAAATGACTTTTCTTTATGTTTTGAGGGTAGTACAAACAGAATCAGCCCTTATCTCGAACACGATTTTTTTCCGATATCACCATTCTTCCATTTCCTTATGGAACATGGAAGTAGAAATAAAACTAAACACGAAAAAGCACGCACCGATTACCTGAAAAATCGGTCTGCAATCCAACATATGAAATCCAAGAAAAATATATTGTTACAGGGTTCTTCCGAGAAGTTGCGAAATGCCCTTAGGCCCGTTTTGTGCACGATAACCTACGGTGAAATCTCGTACAACTTGTAGAACAACAGAAACAAATGGGCCGAAACAGTGAATAACTGTCGTATGATAAATTTATCGTTCCGAACTCAAAAAAAAAAAATATCGTCGTGTCCTAGGAAACGCATCAGATAAAACGTGGGACGAGTTGGGACCGTAATGGTCCCGTTTATGCACTGGCGCTAGTTTTGTATCGTATGATTTCCAGACACCCAGTTCTATCAATCTTCCTGCCTATCGTCGGCGACAGGCCTTGCACTAAATCTTGACTGACTAGAAAAGTTTCTTCGAATATAACCACCAGCTCGTCAAATGAAGTAAGAGACATTCTAAAACAATTAAAAAACTTGTCTCTATCATCTCTTAATTTTCCGTATAGTTTACGAAAAGCGCCGTCTACATATAGTGCACAGTTAATTGGATGAACATCCCATCTTATTTTCCTTTTTCAAAACGCCTAATAAAAAAACGGCATACAAAACGCAGGATTCATTTTCAGAACTGACGATGGCAGCGCTGAAAGAGTCTGTTCACACCCACTTCCGATGTTTTTACGCCCTACAGAAATCGGAGTCAAATCGTATGCAAAACTTATCGCACGAAAAATGGGCCTTAGATTCTACGCGTACGTTCTGACGAAAATAAAATGTCAGCACGACACCATGTTCTACAGTATTTATGACAAGTGAAGCTAAAAACTGGTTAACAAATAAAAAAATTAAACGATGAAATTTTTCTGTATACGTTCGGTCGTAAACTATGGACGCAAGTTGAAAGCATTTGTGTCGACGTTTCGACAAAATGTATTGCCGTATGAGAGTTGTTATGTGAATTAAAAGCAAGATCATTAAACTGAAACAGACGTCTTGAGAAGGAGCTCAGAAAGGAGGCGCAGGAATTTTATAGTGTATAAACACACTCCACTACTATTTCGCATTTACTTTTCCATGTTTGTAAACCTTCTGCAAATACGTCTTGAAAAACGTAGGAAATACCATACATCGTTGACGTAGATCTTGTTAAATTCTCGGAAAAGCTCATTTCATAACATTGCCTGAAACTTTAGATTCGTCATATAAATTGTTCAAGGCTTTTATCAACGACTGACTTGCATCTGTTTCCTGGAGCAACTGGAAATACGATTATTACACTTTTCCCGTTTATAACAAGTTTTCCATGATCTTGCTTATGTTGCGCAACTATGTTACTACTATATATTATTTTATAAGCAAAACTCATCTTTGGCGACTGAAGAGACAGCGTTCGGGTGAATGTCGGTGAGGAGAGTCGCCTCTCTCAAGTGAAAGCTGCTTCACTGAAAGGGCAGTCATCACTTTTACTTATTACTGTATATAATCTGTATTTAATGGACTAGACTGTAAATTTACAATAGAATAAATTGGGGAAAAAAAACTCTGTTTCTTCCACCTTTTCCTGGGTGCGGTAACCGTTGAGGTCGGCAAACACTGGAGACATATTTATGTTAGTTCTTCGCTGTGTGTGTGTGTCCGTTCTTGTTTGTTCCTGGTTATTACAACGGCGTCTTCCGCGCATTTAAGACTATTTAATGTATCTTAAGTCAGCTCTTTAATAGCTCTGACAGCATAAAAGAGGTCAAAGAGCGACGGATTACATTATTTCACCAGTACGTTACACAAGTAGGGTAATGTGGCTAGCACTACGCGTAACCGTATATAACTTCTTCTCCTTCTTCTTCTTCTTCTTCAACATCATCATGGACATGATCATCATCAATGTCATCGTCGTCATCGTCTTCTTCTTCGTATTCTGTAAAGAGTTGGGCGAGCTTCACCTGTTCCGATCTCTATCGTAAACCATCTCCCTCAAGGTCGCCTCAAATCACTGTTACCTTTTGATGCGTGATACAAAATGCCTTGGGAGTTTGTCTTGTCGCATGGTTTCAACATGTGCTTTCCACCTCATTCGATTACTCGTCTTTTCTACTATTTTGGAAAAAATTACCGGTTTTTTACTTCCATGTTCCGTAAGAAAATAGAAGTACGGTGATCGCGAAAAAAACCGTGTTCGAGATAAGGACTAATTCTGATTGTACTACCCTCAAAACATGATAAAATTAATTACCGAAAAGTGTCTGTGTGTAAACTTTTTTCTATGGCGAACGATAACTGCCGCAAATTCAAACAAAATTAAATAATTTTTTGAATATGTGACATACCGATTTTTTATGTGTTCTACGTTATCGACAACAAAGAAGTAGTTTCTATGGAAATATTTCATTTCAATTTGTCAAACATAAAACTCGATTTATAAGGAACACATCTACCTACTTAAAAATTATCGAACCGAATCCAAGTAAATGATTTTAAGTATAAATCTTAGAACATAGAAGTCATGTATGGTTCGCCATACCGATTTTTTCTTATCGTATCAGTGATGATCCTGTCATTTGTAAAACATTCCTTCACGTATCACACAGACCGTATCTCAGCTGGCTGTGTCTACTCAAATCCGTTTTAGTTGCAAACATGTTTCAGAATCATACAACAGGGCACATACATACAGCCACGACCTTATGTATTGCGTCTCTCTCTTTATGTGCTTTTCTATCCACAATTCGTTTAACAATTCTACAAATTGCCGGAAATCTGTTGATCTTGTGTTCAACGTCTTGATCAGATCCGTTAGCAGTAACCACAGACCAGGAACCGGAAGTCACATACATGTGCTAACAGCGTGTTAATAATTAATACTAATACAGTGCCTTTAGTTTCCGCAGTTAATGATTCCATGTTCTCGTTGAGCTTAAAAACCGGCTTGATATAATTATAATGACGAATCGAAACCAACCACGGCGTTCCGATTGGAAAGCGGGTGTGTTGAACGCTGCGCCATGCCTCTAGTAGAAGGCCAAAATATTAAACGTGGTAACGTTGCGTCTGAGGCCTATAAGCATAGTGTAATAAAATAGCTTAAGTAAAAACGTTATATTTTGATTTAATTTCACAGCATTATGAGTAGGCCTATTTATAGCTAAATCTAAATTATAGGTCTGTGCGCACTTATAGTACTACATCTACGTTTAAGTTGAAAAAATTAGTGAATTAGTGTTAGGCCTAATGAATTAATTTTGTTCGAATTATTGAATTCGTATCATATGAGTGAGTTAATTAGTATATTTTTTAAATAATATAACAGGATTTTACGTAATAAACTTTTAATTTGGAAAAAATTAAGAATTATAAAACTGCTGTTAACCGGCAATTAAAAATGACGCGATTTGATTATTGAAATACATAAATTAAGAGATCGTCTAGTCGGGCTCAAATATCAGCTGGTTCCAGTGTTGCTACGTTTAATATTCCGGCCTTCTACTAGAGCCGGCCATGGCCAGGGAGATTACCTTTCAAATGTCTTTTAAATGTTCACTGACAAATTGGAAATCTAAACGTTACGTATTATGTCAGTACAATGTAATGGCAGGTGAAGAAGTCGTAATTGATATTCTGTGAACGCGTCAATAACGTTTAACGAGTATAAGCGTTTGTGTGTAATTAACGCTGTACAAATTACCAATAAACAAACAAAAATGCAACGATTTTCCTGCTACCGACGCACATAGTGCCAATAACAGAAAAAAAAAAATCATTGTTTTCACTAACAACAAAGTCTTCCTAGAAAGGTGTGGAATTCCCGTGGCGTCTGTCGCGCTGGTTTGCTTTAATTTGAATAAGGTGTCAAGGCCGCGGGTTCAGTAAGTTGTATTGTTCAAACTTCCTACATGCGTCGAACGTCTGGCCCATTGTAATATGCATCGCCCGTACTGTAAATCACATCTTGTAAAGTTGTGTACCATCTAAACGGTGATTTCCTGGTTTATAATCTCTCGTTTCAATCGTTTAGCCGTTGGTAAAATACACCCGCTTCCAGTACATGGAAATGGAATGCATGACGGCAATATGGACTTCTTAAAACAATCAGACGGAACTGTGTACTATACTTTTAAAGAACAAATAAAATTGTCACGTAGATACATGTACTAATGAATTATGCCAAAATAGAAAATAAACTAACAAATATATGGAAAGAGCAAAGCATTTCAAGGCCAATAAAAGTACTGTTGTCTAATACGTATTGTGGTATGCTACGTAGCCACGTGCGCGTACGCAATTTGTTAAGACAAATCTTTGAATTCTACAAAATATGTAACCTTTGAACTATGTAAAGGATGGAACGTAGATCGTACGCTTCCACATTACCAGAACTTAGAAATTAGAAAGCGGTCATTGTAAGACGGTAATAAGGAGTACCTAAGCTGCTTTAGATTATATAACGAGTATTGTACATACTATTATCTCCCCAGCGTCACAGTTCTTGTCGGTCTCTACCTTTCCTAGGTCCATGGTTGTCTGTCTTTCACCATGTTCCACCAGTTACTAATTTTCAAATCTTCTTTTACGTTCAGCAGCCGCCTTCTTCTTGGTATTCTTTTCTTTCTTTTACATTCCGTTGATCTTCTTCGAAAGATTTTCTTGACAAGCTTTCCATCTGACGTCGTTTTGACGTAATCCGATCCTGAAGGCTTTTTGAGATCTGATGAAAGGCAATTTGCCTTCACAGTTTATAAATTATCCTGCTTCACACATTACTTTTACGGGTGAATCCTCTATTCGGACTTCGCCCGTCGTAATTTTTTGTTGCTTGACCCTGTTGTTAGGCCTTTCGACCGCCACTCACAGCTTCTGACGGGGATCACAGATTCCAGGGATCGAAACGTCAAGCGATAAAAAACAACGATGGACGAAGTCCGAATAGAGGATTCACCCGTAAGAAATCACTTAGAGGTTTTGTGACTAATCAAAGCTGGTAATTAGCGACTTCATTGGTGTCTGTATTTTGTTTCCACTGTACAATATGACGATCCGTGAGACAATATATGAGACATATAGTGTTCGAATTAATATTACCCATTTTATATCCTTTCGTTTCTTTTTTTGTTATTGTAAATTTGTAGACTTTTATGGATATATGGGTATTATTTCTTCTGTTGGCATGTTAGAAAGCTGAGTACTAAGTGAATCACCTTGTCGTATCCTTTGTCCATCCGTAATCACTTGTGATAATACCCCATTATTTTGTATTCTTATATTGTTATGTTTATATATATATAAGAATATATATATTAAATATATATAATGTAACACTAATAAAACATATACCACACAAAGGCACCATAATGAACATATGGGAAAATTTACAAATATACAAACATAAAACAGAAAACAAACTAATACCTGAACAAATACAAATCAATACAAAACATGACACAATATTCAAAGCACTCAACATTGAAAATACACAAAAAACTAACACATACACCACAATCACACACAATAAAACCAACTTGAAATACCAGAAGCCAACAGGAAGCCACAATAATAACAGTCAACCAACATCACATATGTACTTCACCAGACAAAAAAACCGGAAGGCTGAGGATGGGTACAAGATAGTACCCGAAACATGTTCCAAATAGAAAAATAACATCTTGAGGTAAATTTATGTATAAATATTAAATGTAATATATATAATTATATAAATAATATATTAAATATATATATTAAATAATATATAGAGCAACAAAACACAGGATGAAGATCTATGAATAAGAATATCAGAGCATGGATGACGGACATTAACATGTTTTAAATTGATTTATGCAATTTTTGTCAGTTAGCTATAAGTTTTGTATTTAGTGATGGATAAGGACTTGTATTATACCAAATTCTTTGTAAATTTTTGTTCTATAAATGGCATGTACTTTGTTTGTGAATATGTGCGCGCGTTCGCGTGTGATGAACCTTCGTTGTTATATCTTCCGCGTGAGTTAACCGATCGGCATCAGATTTGGACAGTGAATTATTTATGAAAATAGCTACATTTTCTATATACTCTGTTGTTCTCAGCTATTTTTTAAATGTGGTTTTTTAGTAATTGAAAACTCAACTTTTCACGCTCATCAAATTGAAGAGTAATACAATTTCTAGATAAAATCTATGCAGGCTCTCGCAGACTTATACAAAGATTCGCCTGCAACGCGTCAATCTTTTGTCAAATCTACCACGTAGACAGTCGACTATCCAATCAGAAGCCCCTAATTTCAGTCAGATCCGTCCGTTGTCATGTGTACTTCGAGGCAGTTCATCGGAAGCCGTTGCTTAGTGAACGTGTGCTCTTCGTCAAGAGTTTTTCTTGTTCGAACTGGTTAATCTAAAGTAACTCTAAGTCTTGGGACTCTTTTCGAGTTGGTCGACTAGAACCAAGCGAGTGAATTACCTATTATAATATATTAAGTGCTATTACGAGAAGATTTCCGCTTAGGGAGATTTATTTACCGTGGTAAATCCTTATTTACGTGGGACACATCAAGAATAGCCGGAAGGTGTAAGCATTATACACCGCTTTTAAAATTATCACTCATTATCACCCTAAATATCAAAAACTAATAACGATCAAATATTAATAATAATCAATTCCGGACGATAAAACTAACGATTCGAAAAGTGACAATTTGTGTGAGAAATCTGAAATTAGTGTTATCGGTTGTTCGACGAACCCCAGAACAGCGAGAGAGAGAGAGAGAGAGAGAGAGAGAGAGAGAGAGAGAGAGAGAGAGAGAGAGACTGACTGACAGACAGACAGAGAGGGGGGAGAGCAGAGCGACGATCAGTCCAGAGAAATTGTAGCAGCGGCGGAGCGAGGGACGTCACGCCAAGTTAAAGGAATTCTACGTACCAATTAAAGTTATCCAAACTGAACTATATAGACTCTTTTATAACAAATAAAATACTATACATGACATTTGTTTAATTTTAAATATATCATATAAACAATTATTTCTTTGTATGATAAATAAATAATTTTTCTACACCTCCAATATAGACTTGTGCATCATTTATACACACAAAACTATCCTATGCGAAAATATTTATTTGTATCGTCGCAATATATATATATATATATATATACGTCTTTTACGATTTTTATAATTGTTATAGTTCTTGTTACATGTCTTCGTGTGCTGTAGTTTTATTCTGTCAAATACCTTGTTTAAATCTAAGAATTAGGTACAGTTTAATTATTTATCCAGGGCTTTCTCATACGTCTGCCGAAGAATAAAGATTACTATTTCTCTATTATAATAAAAGCCGATAATGTGTTTCATCAAAAAATTAAATCTTCTTCTTCTTCTGCACCACGAGTAGTAGACACTTTGGCTGTTCCGTCTTCACAGAGTATCTCTCCATCTCACTCTCGGTCTTCCTACATCTCTTGTACCAAAAGGTCTATATCGAAACGCGACCTTAGGTAGTCGCCCATCCTCCATTCTGTCCAGATGCTGTGACCATTCCCTGCGATATGTCTGTATTTTATAATTTGTGGAGAATACCTGTAGCTCTTGATATTGATTGGGATGGTAAGCTAACAAAATTTAGACGCGTCTGTGGAACGATTCATAGGTCTATCTGAAAAATAAAACACAGAAGGACACCCGAATGAAATTTTATAAAACTGTGGCCGTCCCCACATTCCTGTATGCTAGTGAGACATGGACTCTTGGTAAAAGTGGCGTGCAGAGGATTCAGGCAGCCGAAATGAAATTTCTAAGAGAGACGCAAGGTTGTTCTCGGAGACTGAACGTGAATATTAGACGCGATTTAAACATTGTATCATTGCATCAGAAGATTAAAGTCACAGAAGGTGTTGGTGTGAACACTTGAATCGCATGCCTGATATCCGTCTACCTGTAGCTGTCTTGGGTTATCACCTTTCTGGGAAGAGAGATATCGTTAGACCGAGGAGGAGATGGGTTCCGGAACAGGTCTAAGGCCTAGTCCTTGGAGTGGTGATGATGATGATGACGATCTGTAGCTCTTCTCTAATATCCTCATTGCGCAAACGATCCTGTCTCGTGCAACCCTTTTGTTATTCTCAAAAACTTCATTTCCAAAGTTCGAATCATGTCTTTTTAAATCTTCTTTGTAGAAACCCATGTTTCACATCCATATAGTAAAACAGACACGGCTTTCGTTTTACAAAATGTAAGCCTGTTAATACATTTTAAAAATATTTATAAAATTTAATTTGTTTTATAAAAAATTAAATAAATAAAAATAAATTTATGCTACACTCACTTGTTGCACACACCACTAGTCACTGTGACCACGATTAGCTTTTTCGAACGAACCCGTTCATCATCAGATCGTAACTGCCACCTTTCGTAAATACATTTTATTTAACCACTAATAAAATTTTTGTAGTTTAAAAAAAATAAATTATCGTAAGGAATGGTCGGTCTGTTAGTAGCCCATACAATAGTGCAGACAAAAGGTTTGCGAGCGCCACATATATGGATCCATCTGTAAACAAAGGCGCCGGTGCGCGGGCGAGGGGTGTCTTCCGCCCTAGTGACGTCGGTTTCCGCGTAAACATTTCGGCAGTAAATATTATCCTCTTTGCAAAACTCAGTCAATACTTTTTTGAGGGGGGGGGGGTAACGGCGAAATTTTCTTCGAGGTTCCTTGATTGTCTCTTTCAATAACTACAATGGAACTTGCGAATAACGAGCTCGCTTATAACGAGAAGTCGGATGTAACGAGCAAAAGTATCTACGAGATCTGTTTGGTTTTGTACCTCAGTAATGATAATTAAACTCGCTTTTAACGGGTAGGAACGCATTAGAGACTTGCTTATAACGACCACTTTATCGCAGGCTTGTTAATGGGTTAAGGTCTAAAAACGTTCGTTACAATACAGAATTTTAAACGTTCGTTTAAAATCATTAACGCAATTCAGTGAAACTGATAACGTAAGTGATGAATTCGTGGAATTATTAAATAAATTACAAAACTGTTTTGATATCTACAGACACAGTATTACTAAAAAACAAAAATAAATAATTTTTTAAGGTTAATTAAATTCTGTGTGCGAAATATAATTTCGACGATTCCATTTAGAACGAAGAACAAGAAGACAAATAAATTAGAGTGAATTTTCTTGTAATTTAAAAATAAATATTGTACATGCGGCATGGAAAGTGTTGGGTTTTTTGCCAGATAGCAAACTTTTGGCTGACTTTTGGTAAGTTTTTACTAGACAGTTACTTTTACTACATTTTGGCAATGCACTGTACGCAAATATTCAGCAAAGAATGTCAGCGTATAAAAAATGTTTAAAATCTAAATTTTACTTTTAAGCGTAGACTGTAAAACACGTCAAAATTTTATTGTGCAAAGCCTCTTCTGTAGTAGACTTTTTTTGTTGTGTGTTCGATAATTACGGTATAAAATTTAGGTTTGCGAATCGACAACTCGGATTTAGTGAGCACCCGGTTTTAACGAGCACACACTAGTCCGGTCCCTTGAATCTCGTTATAAGCAAGTTCCACTGTATTTTGAAGAAAACGTTTATGTCATTTAAGAATAAACTGAATTACTTCCTTGGCTGTCCATGTAACTGCTGCTTATAAGGTGGCGTTAGTAGCGCGTCTTCTTCAGCGGCGCAACAACCCATTACTGAGTCAAGGCCTCCTTTAACAGCTTCCGCCAGTTGTCCCTGTCAAGTACAGCTGCTCTCCAGTTCCGGGTCCCAAGGATATGGCGCGCATCATAATTCACACCATCTTCCCAACGTAGTTTGGATTTGCCAACTTTCCTGGTGCCATAGATCTGTTCTGTGAGTGCCTTTCTTGGTATTTCATTCTCCCCCATTCTGATCACGTGTCCAGCCCGCCTGAGTCTACCATGTTTTATAATTTTCACAATATCTGGTTCATTCAGAAGAGTGTTCAGTTCTTGGTTGGTTCTTTTCCTCCACTCACCTCCTACACATATTGGACCAAATATACTGCGGAGGATTTTGCGTTCATGAACCAGCAGGCTTGACTCAGACTTTCTAGAAATGGTCCAGGTCTCAGAACCATAGGTGAGAACTGGGCGGATCAGTGTTTTATACAAAAGCAGCTTGATGCTCCTGGCAATTATTCTGCTCTGGAACAGGGGTCTGAGACCAAAGAAGGACCTATTAGCTGAGGTGTTTCTTCGCTTTATTTCTTCTGTTGTTTCCCCATCGGAGTTAACTTGGCATCCTAAATAAACTAAGTTGTTGACTTTTTCGAAGGAATAGATGCCAATTTGGATGTGCTCTCCTTCTCTAGCCATGTGGCCAGGTATTTTGTCTTGCTTTCATTTATTATGAGACCCAGTCTCCTTGCGGGACCTTTAAGAGCAAGAAAGGCTTCAGTGACTGCTCGAAGGGACCTCCCGATTATATCTAGGTCATCGGCGTATCCTAGGACCTGCACCAACCTGTTGAATACAGCCCCGGAGGAATCTATTCCAGCATATCTCATAGCTTTTTCTAAGGCAAGAATGAAGAGGAGGCAAGCAAGAGCATCGCCCTGGAGGACTCCCTTTCCATAGTCAAACTCTCCTGATAAGTCATTCTGAATCCTCACCATGCCCTTCACTGTCAGCATTGTCATCCTACACAATCTTATTAATTTCTTTGGTATGCCCTGTTCTTCAAGAGCAGTGTAAAATTCTTTTCTGTCAATGCTGTCGTATGCATTTCGCGTTAGTAGCGCGTACATGCTGAAAATTTATTATGTACCACTAGTCCCTTATCATAGTCACCATATATATAGGTGAGTTCTTCATGGTGCTATAAAGTCACCAGCTGTACTCAAAGATGCAATGAAAGTGATCAGAAGTCCCCTTTCAGCGCCAGTAAGGACCCCCACCTGTCGGTTGCCTCTGTGGCCAATAATACGTGCCTCTTTGTACCACTGGCGGCTGGTCTTATGGGTGCAGTGTTGCACTACTACCAATATAGAATAACTAAACTATAAAATAGTATACGACAACATTAAGCAGCTAAAAGTGTCATAAATTTCAACGGAGTGCATATTAAGCGTCCCATCCACTTACAGTTTTCCTTGCAAGTTTCTTGACTGACAAGCCTTGAGCAATTTCCTTGTCAAGTCTCGACCAATTTCTTCGCAAGCCTCGACAAGGATCCTTGTCAGTTTTTATAGTGGATGGGCGCAACATGGCATGGCAAGGCCAAGAAAATGCTTGCGACAAGGATCCTTGCGGCATTCAAACCGTTTGGAAGTTTTCACTGCAAGTGACGTCAGTTTTTTCCGGCGCATGCGCTGTACACTACAGGCGGTCAGTGTCTGTAATTCGCTTGCGCTATTTACAACTCGTACAGTTTGTTTTGTAGGTATTGGTTTGTCTATTGTGTATTTATTTACTGTGAATTATTTATTTATTATGTAACTGACTTCATCCATACAAAGGTGCTTTCGGTAACTGCCTGGATCATTTATTCGGACATAATGTGGTTCATCTAATAAATTTACGTGACTGGATAAGTTCCTTTGCAAAAACCAACTTCGAGACCAAAACCTATGTCTTCTTTTGGTTTCAAACACTTTGCTAACATTACACCAAAACAGGCTATTTGACGGTTTTTAACGGGAGGCATATTGAAAAGAACGACTGAATCACTGCAAAGTTCACTTGTAAATGGATGGGCAGTTTCAAGGAAACTTGCGCGGAAATGTGCCGAGCCTGTTCGAGACTTGTCGAGCCTTGCCAAGGCTGTAGCAGCCTGTTCAAGGCTTGGCAAGCCTTGTCAAGGCTTCACACATTTCCTTGTCAGTTTTACTTGTTAATGGATGGGCCGCTTTAGATTCTACGCGGCAATGTTCGCGTACAATTCAAAAGTGGCGCGCAGGTTGGTGGTTGTAAGCCGCTTGCAACTTGAACAGTAAATGGCAGAGCTTACTACAGAAACACATGGGAGAACGTGCGCTATGTTCCCTATGTTAGCGAGGCGGTTGCAAAACTTCTGCAAAGTTCCGCTATTAGCGTTGTAGCGAATCCTTCGTTGTGTCATCAAATCACCACGGCCTTCTAGGTTTATAAGTTGTGTTAGGTTTAGTGTTTTCGTTGGTTCAAGGTAAACGTTATCCCTTGTGTGAGGTTATAAAATAACCTCATTATAGTAATCATTCTGTATAACTGCCATTATGATAGTTTAATGTCTTTTAACCCCTCTCCCATACACTCTACCAACTACTCCAACCAAAAAAATTAGGAACCACCAGCCGCCACTGCTTTGCACTACAGAAAGCCCTGTTTCATCCACTTTAAACAGGCGATTTGCCGAAAAGTTAAACATTTCATAAAGTCGTAACAAATTGGTAAGACCCGTGTATTGACATATGGCTTTGACTGCTGGGTACTCAGGAAAACTGACGAACAGAGACTGGCTGTGTTTGAAAGGAAAATACTGAGAAGGTTTTATGGGCCAATTCAACAGGACGGAGTCTGGAGAAAGAGAATTAATAATGAATTATGTGTTAAGTACAATGACATTACAGTTGTCAGAGTTGGTAAAATTAATAGCTTAAGATGGACAGGACACGTCCAGAGAATGGATGACGAACGTACGGCAAAAAGAATTATGAAACACAAGCCAATAGGAGAAAGGAAGATTGGAAGACCGAAGAACAGATGGTTGGACCGGGTCGGCAGTGATGCGAGGAAGCTGGGCGCAGTGAATTGGTGGCGGATGGTTGAGGACAGTAATAAGTGGAGGCAATTTGTTTTGGAGGCCAAGGTTCGATCTGGGCTGCAGAGCCAAGGATGTATGTAAAATCGTAACAGATGAAAACATTTTAATACTTTGTCTTTACTACAACCTCTAACCCTTGGATATGATGTTCCAGTTGGTTTAATATTGATAACACATGTTTTTGTCGGTTTCAGAATGCATTTACTAATTCCTACATAGACAACGTTCAACGTAAAAAGACTGTTCGAATTGTAATTTCTTAAGGCACACAATTAAACGAGACGGATTAAACGAAGCCCAATTTTTTTAGAGAATTTTAAAATTGAACAAAACAATGAGGGTACAGCCACTAAAACAAACAAGTCCACAAATAACTCGCTACTGTACAGATTTGTTTCTGGAAGATGTGAAAAAAACAGTCCAGAAAACAAAAAATTTACAGGCATTGCACAAATGCAATGCACAGAGAAGGGCATCGAAAATGCTTCAATAAATCTAAAAAATATATATATTTATTTTTCTTCATTTACCAATGTACACATTATAAGTTAAATGTAGTCGCATTTATTAGCGCGCACGCATTCACCAATCATCCGTATTGATTTTGCGCTTTTTCTCAGGCTGTTCATCACATTCCTCTTCCGAAGACGTCTGATCCTCTTGGATTGTAAATCGCGACAATACTTTACGAGGTCCTGCTTTATTAATCTTGTCCATTAAGGAGATAATATTTTATAAGTTTTATATGTGTACTACGTTATTGACAACAAAGAAGTAGTTTCTACGGAAACTCACCGGTTCCCATTTTCGATCACGCACCAGCGATCGGCCGCAAATGTACGACACGTCCTTATAAACATTTTCAATGTTAAAACATTGATATACGTTACAGTGACGATACTCGCTCTGCTATACGCTGGCGAAACTTGAACGTTTAATTACCTGAAGAACATAACCGAACACAGAATACCAATTAAGCAGCAAATAACAATTATCTGGAGACTAAAGTAAATAGCAATAGAAATGAAATACTTTAGAAAGATAGCGAGCGGAACAAAATGGAATCATGTCAGGAACGAAGACGACGGGACTATGAGAAGGAGAGAAGAAAATTAAAAAAATGTATCTAAATAAGTTTAAGTTATTTAAATTTTCATTTCCGCTAAAATGTAAATAGGTAGGTAGATTGCGGAAATAGGTAGGTACAGATTAGTAGGTAGATTTAAAAGTCAGATTATCAATTTTGCTTTTAAACGTGTGCTAAGAGACACTCTGAACATATATCTGTACTTAGACTTCCACTGTCATTTCGCCAAAAAATAAAAATAAAATAAATAAATAAATAAACGGTTTTGTTTTGTGACGTCTGACTGGACGAAAGGAAAAAGAAACGAATTTGTAATTATCTGCAGAATATTCAATAAATTGAAAAGCTCTACAGTAATAATGTACATCTTAGTGTGAGTCAGTAAAATAGTTAGTAAAAAATTGATAAAAACTACACCTTTCACGGATTTTTATTATGCTAGTAAATTTTAAATCGTTGAATTCGCTTTACAAATTACTCTATTTATGATCTGTTGATCTATTTTTGATCGATCTATGAAAGGAAAATAATTGACAATAGGTCAATATATTAGTTCACACTTTTAAATATTAATAATATTTTAAAATATGAAACGGGTAATTATAAGTTCAGAGTATGTCGGTCACATTCCATAAAAAATAAATATGAAATTCTGCAGCGTCTATTATTAGCCAACCCAAAAGATCAAAGTACAAGGCAAAAAGTCATCGAATATTCTGGCAAGCAAATCTACGCAAATAAAGTTATAATTAACTGGAATTGTTTCAGAGAAACAATGTACGTCGAAATACAGATCTTGTCCGAATTCGACGCTTTTCGTTAAACTAATACCACACAAAATTTGTATAAGCAACAGTCAGAAGAAATTACTTAGTATCAACGTTTATCAGTATATGCGGTAAATATTTTAGTTGCTGCTGGAAATATAATTTTTACAGAAGATTTATGTATGCGGAGGGGTCGACTTCCCGTGGGAAATCTTACATAGTCGTCTTCTTCGACCGCGTATGTGCTATAATACATTATTGTGGCGTACACGTTTTTACTACTGAAGTGAGTATATTATTTTTTCTCCTGTTATTATCGATTAATAAATTATCAATTAATGTATGTCCTTTTAGTTGAAAAACAGAGATAAAATATGTAAAAAAAATATATAAATATTTGACAGTCGTAAAACATACAAGGCGGACACGTGGATGAAGAAATAAAACTCTTATAAATTATAAGGAATAAAGAGACAAATCGTGTTATCTTCTAAAATCTGAGGGCTTGTCAAGCGTGGTCTGTATTGCAGTGTAAGGCTTTTATGGCCGGCGTCAAGGTTGTTAATATTTTGGTTTTCCGGGCTGTAAGGTCGTGGTGGTCCAACGTTATTTATTTCATACGTTTCGACCGTTCCTTTGACGGCCATCTTCAGTGCGAAAGGACCGAAAACCACTGACTGTGGTCACCGACTGTGAGATCTTTGTCGGTGGTTTTCAGTCTTTTCACACTGAAGATGGCCGTCGAAGGAACGGCCGAAATGTTTGCAATAAATAATATCGGGGGCACGGCCTTACAGTCCGCCAGACCACAATATTAACTATCGTGGTCTCTGTTACGTCCTAACATTTCGCGGATTTCTTTCGCGTTCCAATAGATCTTTGTTACCAGTCTTTGGGACAGGCTGTAACAGTAAAATAGCTCAATACTTTGTCGAAATCAGACCTGATCAACCTGAGTATTGTTATCATTGTTGTGCATGCAAACAATGTCGATATCTAGAGCACAGCTGTTACGATCTACCCAGCCGGTCCGTTCTTATCAGCAACTGATAAGACCCCAACTCGGTAGGTAGACTAACTATGTAGGAACCCAAGATTGTGGCAGTCTTGAAATGAGTCATTGCAGGTCAAGTTCGCCTACTACTGAGAGTCAACGTTTCGAGCGCTGCAGTACAACCCTTTTCTCGACGTGAGGATCTATGCACTTAGCCAAGTGCGAAAAGGGTTATAATTTTGATTCCTGAACTGTCTGGGACCCTGATTGCTGTTACTTTGGAGCATTTTCACACCTGGGGCTTGGTGCTGTCATCTGGAGACTTCTTTCCGCCGCCGCGGATTTCCGCATTCCGCCGCTGCGTTCCGCGACCGACCTGGACTTCCGATACGCTTACTGTTCGATTGTGCGTGCATTACGCGGAGAACATGTGGTGAGTGTATCTTTTTCTTGATTATTTCCTAAACTGTGCCACGACGGGTGTTTCGTCACGGACTTGCGGAGAGTTACTCTTCGAGGGATTATCACTTCTGCGCCACATAAATACTGTATATATTAGTATAGCGTATTACATAAGTTATTTAGATTTAAGTTGTTGTCAGTTTAAATATTTATTAGTATTGCGGCATCAGCTAATGATATACAGTCATTTACTCTCATTGTTATTTGGAGATACAAGCAAAACTTAATAAAATAGAATATGATTTCTTATTTTGTATATTTTGTATACCTTACATGATTTGTATAGTAAATTTGAGCAAACTGCCTTATCAAGTGGTTTAGTGGTCAACATTATTGGGTCGGGATTGAATCTCCGTGTTCGCCCGTTGGTTTCCCTGCACGGAGTGGCGCGCTTAAAAAAAAAAAAAAAAAAAAACTATATATAAGTGAATTGGATTTCTGGTTACCACTCACACTTCTTGATACTGACGTAGGTGGTGTTAATATCTACCAAGGAACCCCACCCCTTCTCCACTAGCTAGCCTGGGTAAATTCGGTGGGTAGCAAGGCGTTTCCATCTGTCCCCACTCTGACGATGGCTGCCGCACCAGCCGTCGAAACATAGCAGAGACATGCCACTTTAAGTATTTTCGACCGCAGTCGGACGAGCCCGTAAGTTTTTAGAAAACAACAATGTTGACTAAGCCCGTGAAAGCCTTCGAAACCACCACGTGAAAGATAAATTAACACACAAAAAAACAAAATCCGTCTACACGAAACCACATATCAAGCAAGACAAGTGACGTACAAGTTCTAATGTCACTCGCAACCATTGGGGACAAGGAATAAAGAAGGACAAGACAGAGGTGGGGATCACAGAGGACATAATAGAGGATAGGACGATTTTTAGAGGACTGCCACAAACTTCTAGGGTTTGCCAGAGGAAGACAAGAGGAAAAGAAGTAAAATAATATAGACGGAATAAGAAAAGCGACAGAAGAGTTTTTGGAAAGCAAGATAAGAAGAAGCGAGAACCAAAAATAGGAATGAATGCATTGGTTATTTTATGCTGTTCGTAGACGGCCAAACTTGAAAGAAGAAGAAGAAGAAGAAGAAGTTAGTGAAAATAAAGTAAAATAAAATAAATGTTAGATGGAAAGGGCATATGGTATAATTAAATATATTTACAATAAAAAGTGCATATCTAAAAATGCGAAAAAAAGACATTACAGTACAGAAGTGAAGCCAGAATGCCTATATCCAAGTGAATGTCTAGAATTGAATTATAATTTAGACAAATTAGAAATACTGGAAAGACGAATTATTAGGAAAATATTAGGCCCACGAAAAACTTCAGAAGGTTGGAAATTAAGAAGTAATGATGAAATATATCAAAGAATAGAAAATATAACAGAAACAATGAGAAAAAGAAGACTATTATTTTTTTGGACATTTATATAGAATGGACGACAATTGGTTAACAATGCAGATCTTTAAATATCTGTGGGGAAAGAAATCAATATCAAGTTGGATTAAAGAAGTCCAAAAGGATTTAGCAAAAAATAATATACACGCAGAAGAAGCAATTGAAAGAGAAGTTTTTCGGGCAAAAGTGTTAAAAATGGAAGGAGTCCAGGGTAGGAGAGAGAAAAACGCAGGTTCAATGTGGACTGAAGATAGGAAGAAGAGACACAGTGAAAAGATGAAAGAACATTGGAGAAAAAGAAAAGAACAAAGAATTGAAATTGGCATGTGGTCCTTAGATGGCAGATAAAAAAATAAATAAAATATAATAAAGAATAGTAAATAGAATAATCAAATAAACGGTATACAGATGAATATATCTGAGATATTTATGTAATAGATAATAAATGTACTTTGTTCAAAACAGCGAGCGAGTTCTGCAGCTCACGAAGCATATTGGTTATATTAAAAAAAATGTTTTTTTTTTTTGTAACTGTAATCAGACTTACAGTTAAAGAAACAATAAAACTTGAAAAAATTGACTGCATGACAATTTGACACCGTATAAACGACGATGTTTGAGAGTTGAGTTTTGACTTCCTGTCGATACAACTCGCTGATAAATCAAATATCGCGTTTCGTTATCGTCACGTTCTCAAATTATGTGTCAGGTCTGTTGGTGGAACACATACTGACGTGACTCGTATCCGGTAGTGCGTGACACAGAGAAACAGATTGACAACAGAAAAAAATGTGTACGCACATTGTGTTTTATGAATCTTTGCAAGCATTTTTCTCCACCTCAGCGTAAATGTCCTCCTTCCATGTCCTTTTGGATCTGTCCCGTTTCCGTCATCTAGTTTAACAATTTTCTGAGTCAACCATCATCAGGCGTTTGTTCCACGTGCCCATACCATAAGAGACGCTTTATATTTATGATATCTACCATAAATTTGTTTTGTCTACGCTAATTCACCTCTTGATATCTTCATATCTAATCCGCTGGAGCCTGGACGCGAATTTACATTCCCCCTACGATTTCAGCAAGCTGAACTCGGAGGGTCTATCATATCTTTGTTACCATAATGATAAAGGATAGCGGCCTTGGACGTACACCTTAACATACGCCCTACGATCTCAGCCATTGACTCATAGTATATACGATATATAGATATATAAGAGTAGATCTGACTGACGCTCTCTACCACGAGACGAATGCAGGTTGAGATGTTCCCTTCATTGAGGATAAGGCCATATGGCATTTCTCATACCTCTGCGGAGTGTCTTTGGACATGGAGAGGGATAGAATGGATTTTCTGAAAGGATAGAATGACGAATGAGGAGGTACTTGGACGTGTACGAGAGAAAAGGAGACTGATATCATCAAGGGCAGGAAGAGAAACTGGTTGGGGCAATGTATGCGGAAAACACAAGGTAATGGTGATGGTAGAAACACTGGAAGGACCTGGTAGGCTAAATGAAAAGCGGAATAGAGGACGAAGGAGAGACCAGATGACAGACGACGTACGGATGCGATATCATGAAATGAAGAGACTGGCCCAGGATAGGAAGTACGGAGAGATCATACCAAGTAAGACCTGTCCTTGAGCTCGGATATCCGTTAAGTTTGTTGCTGCATAAATACATATTCGAGGGTCAGTTGAAAAGTTCGAGGAGCGACAACTATAGCTTAGTGGTAAAACTAAAATTTTTCGTGTGCTGCAAGATTTGTATTTTAGCCTATGTGAACTCCTGTTAATTTCCAAATCTATCTATCAATTTATTCATTGTTTACAAGCTGTTTAAAATTGACGTATCCTACGTGTTTTGAAAAACGGACAAAATCAAACTTCGTGGTGTGATTCTTTGTTAAAAGTTGTTTAACGCCAATGGAAATTCAAAACGAAGTTGTAAATGTGTCAGATGCTGCGACTTCAAAACCAACGGTTTGTAAGTAGGCACTTGAGTTTAAACGTGGTCGTACGAGCATTGAAAACGTGGTCGCATTTTTCAATGTTCACTCCGCGAACCTTTCAACTGACCCTCGTAAGTAAGGGATACTTAGACAACAGACGTTCAAATAGATTTTTAGATACGTAATATTATCCTCAGATTCGGACGACCGCTCGTCGTGACGTCTCGTCCCCGCCGCTCATCATTTGTTGATTACCGTGTGACACACTTAATACCCTACGTCGCTGTTATGTCGTCGTTACTACAACAAGGATACGACCTCACCGTCCGCAAGGTGAACGCCGCCGAATTGTACCGGCTATTGTTTGTGACCGCCACGCCGCGTCGCGATGAATACAAAACCGAAGGCACGCGGATAATAAATCGAACCGACCGACGACGCATCATCGATACGACACGCCGTTCCGCGGTTTCGTGCGCGTACACGGAAGTCGATAATTGTTTTAACAATCGATGATTCTATAAGATAGATGTTCAATAGAAAAATGTCAAGGTAATATCATATGTTTAGAAACAAACTCCATTGAGAGACAAAATTAAATTTTTACAGAGTTAAGGCGGTCCCTGTACTGTCCTATGGGTGTAAGTTATGGACGACAGCCAAGAAACAAGAAAGTAAAGTACAAGCCTCGGGATTGGCCTTCTTAAGAGCAGTTAAAAGATGTTCTACACTTGATTGTATAAAGAATGAAGCCATAAGATAAGAATTACAAGTTTGCAACTTGAATGAAAGATTAAAAGTTTATAAACAACGGTGGAAAGTATGCTTAGAAAGAATAACAGATTCCAGACTGGTCAAACACGTCTGGAAATACAGACCCATAGGACACAGGTGTGTGGGTAGACCCAGAAAGAGATGGCTGAAGGAACTTTGAAGACGGAACAGGCAGAACCTTCCGTGTGTCGTCATGTCAACGCCACTTAAGAACGCCATTCCCGAGGCCTGTATTTTACTTTCTTGTTTCTTGGTTGTCGTCCATTATTTTATTTCTATACACAGTGTAGGGGCTGTCATAACTTTATAAAACTTTAATTTTCTCTCTGGATGTAAATTGTTTCTAAAAATACGATTGACTGTCCCACAGAACTTATCTAACTTAACATCAGCATTATAATTTTTACTTCTAAGTTCCGTAAGGGAAGTATGGTGATCGCGGAAAAAATCGTGTTCAAGATAAGGGCTGATTCTGATTGTACTACCCACAACAAAACATGAAAAAAAGTCATTTTGCGAAACGCGCGCGCGCGTGTTTGTGTGTGTGTGTGTGTGTGTAGAATTTTTCTATGGCGAACGATAACTGCTTCAAATCCAAACAGAATCAAATCATTTTCTGCATATGTGCCTGAGTTCTAGAGGACTCAAGACCTGTTAAAATTGGTGAAGATCAGTTAAGGGGAAGGTTTACGTTTTAAGTTTTAACAAGAGTAAAGTACTTAATTTTGATAAATAAAGTATCCTGAAATAATAATAATCCTAAAGTATCATAATAATCCACTGTTGAAAGGGAGATGATATATCTATAAATAAAAAGGATAGTTAAAGGGGGAGGGGATAGTTTTTATAAATGAAAACGATAGTTGAAGGGGAGGGGATAATTTATTTTTTATATGTGTACTACGTTATAGGCAAAAAAGAAGTAGTTTGTTGTTAAAATTCCTTCCCGGGCTGTTTGGCTGTGCTCCAATGTTTTCTGCAAAATCAGACGTTTCGGCAGTGCCGTCGACCTCCATCATCAGTGAAAATCGAGTGCGCTAACGTGAGGTGGTATACGTTAGTGACCACAGTACTGGGGTTAAAGCTGAAGCAAGAAGTAGAAAGAAGTAGTTCCTATGGAAATATTTGTTTTTAAAAATGATTTTAAATATAATCTTAGAACATGGAAGTCATGTATGGTTCTCCATACCGATATTTATCATAACCAATAGCATTTCCCAAATTGTTCAAATGGTTCACCTGTTCTATAATTTGATCATTAATTATTATTTTGTTGTTGTTGGTTCCTTTCCTCGAAATGCTATTACCTTTGTTTTGTAGTGGAGATTTTCATACTGTATTGTTTGTAGATGTGATGAAACTTAAAACTTGATTTTTTTAAAGCGGATTTTTTAATTTTAATTACAAGCAAGTCGTCAGTAAACAACAGCACGTTCAAATGCCTTCATGTCACACCTTAATACCAGGGTTCAGTAGTTGTTTCCATTTCGTGTTAAAAAGAGTAAGTGATATACTGCACCCTGAGTCTATCATTTAGTTTTTCTTTGTATGACTTATGTAACATTTATTGCAAATATTCCATTTTTTGTTATGAATAGTGAAATCAGTTATAGGTTTTATTATATCTGTTATATACTGCAGCCTTGTCTAACACCTTGATTAACAGATATTTGTTGACAGATCTTACAATTTTTTTTTTATAACAAACGAGCCATTTATG